>KN826137.1:0-10177 GCA_000827395.1 Paxillus rubicundulus Ve08.2h10
CACGCATTCATGGCCACCCTTGTTCCCTTGCATCTTTGAGCACCTCGTCTGCCTTCCTCTTGCCTAGTGAACTCTCTCCCTCTGTCGCATCCACTCTTTTCTTCCCTTTGCATGCTCCTTCTGTCATCTCCTGTATGCCACATCCTCATCATTGTCTTCCTCCATCTTCATCTGCAGGATTTGCACTCCTTGCACTTCTTCTTCTTCCGCACCCATTGGCCCCTCTGGTGGCTGCAAAACTTCATTGTCATTGCTTGATGAGTTGCCAAACTTGTATTCTGTCTGGACGATTGTTCCTTGCCAAGCCCATGGATGGCGGGCGACCAATTCGTGAGTCCACTGGATCATCCCCATCCAATTTGGCCACACTGCAGCTTCTGGGTGCAGGAGCTGTTCCACGGTGATGACAATGCTGGGGATCACGTCTGTGTGTTGGATGACAGCATGTACGGTGTGTTAGTGGAGTTGACAATTGGTTAGCACAAATTACAGTGACATGTTATTGTTACACACCATTGCATTTTCCATCCTTTCTACCACTATTGCCCATTCTCTGTCTTGCACCTCACCCCACAGTAGGTTGACAATGGTTTTCGCAGTCACATTGAGGATGTTGTTGGCAGAATTTGCATCCATTTTGATGATGAAAAATGTTAAAAGTGGGTGGTGAAGTTTGCAAGTAGGTGATGTTGGTGTTTCGGCAAGGACAATGTTTTGATGGATCATTCATGCAAACAAAGTTCATATTCCCATGCTTCTGTACTTCTTGCAGCACTTGTGTAATCTGAATGCAGTGTTGTAAGCTACTTATCCATCTTGCCTAGCCAAGCAACAATGCCATGGGATACCCACAAAGTCAGATTCACATCTGAGGGTGAGTATCAATCCTCATCTGCATGGCTTTCTGCATTGACAAGCTGGCCACAAAGCCATGGTGTATCACCTACCTGCTGTGAATGAAGCAACACCAGTGCCATTACTGCCAAAAAATCTGCAGAAGATGCATAGAGCATGCTCAAACCAACAGTCTTTGGGAGAGGGAACCAGCATCAATCTGCATGCTACAAAGCCTCATTTCCTGCCCATCTCCCAGCTTGTCATCCCAGCACAGCCGAAGCCTAGGAAGAACAAGGACTTTGAGGCCACTGGGCATCATGCTCGTCCAGGGGAGCTTATAATCCCAGTGGCACCCAAGACCGCTGGAAATCAGGCAGTGCATTTCCCAACACATTCACAAACTACGAATGCTGGTGACATCAAACGATGCCTGCAGATTAGGCCACCACCTCAATGTATGTCCACACAAATTGACATTCCCAGCAGGCCAAAGAAAGCATGTAGAATATCTACCACCCACCAAAGCCTTTCGACACTCTTCCTACAATCCGAGCCCAAGGCTTCTCATAGCCGCCTCGATTCTGTACAGTCAATGCCAGGCCCTTCCAATCCAATATTGGCTCCCAATGTATTCAATGAACCAGAGGACATCGTGATGGATTACATGGATGTTGATCCAAGTCCCTTGTAAATCAATCCTTTGGGTAAGTGGTTTCACATTTGGCAGTCATTCCATTTAATTCTTCAACTAACTGAAACCAGTAGTGCCAGAGCCAGGCTCAAGCAAAAAGCATTCTCTGGAAGTTCTGGCACTTCAAAGTCCAAGTGGGTGGGTGATGTACTGACATATTTTAGAAAGTTGGATCTGCATGCCAGGAGCATTGTGCTAATGCACTCACAGTCCTGTCTTATATTTTGACTATGGCAGGCCAGATGCCCACAATATTGGTCAAGAGTGGCCTCGTTTGCAAATAGACTTATGTGTGGATCCAGTCACTGAGAATCATTGAAAAGATACAAAGTCCCTTCCTAGTGTTAGTAGGTCTGGACTAAGTCAATAGTGTTAAGAAGGGGGTGCGAAATTATCAACCCAGGAGGGATTTCGTGCGAGAAGGTATAAAGAAGGGAGAGTCCGTTGGTCCTGGGTACACGTTGGTGAGAGAGTAACATGCTTTCCAACGGGTTTCTGAGGAAAAGTGAGGGAGGGGGGTGGTGTAGAGTGAAAAGGGTTGTAGGTGCGTTGAGGATTGTCTGAGTGTTGGCACTTGCGTTGTTTCATCTGGGTCTTATGTGTGTTTGACCTCAAGTCCATAGTGACAAAAGATGCATTTTCCGAAACTAAGTACAGGATTTTATACTGTGGAGATTCCCGCAACAGTACCAAACTAAATCCAAACATAAAGTATGGGCCAATGGAATGGTGGAAGTATGTATAGAGCGGCTCTGAGGCAGTAAAAGTAGAAAAGCGGTGTAGGAAAGCATTAATTCCTACAGCTGCAACTGCCAATCCCTGCAAGCTCCTTCCGCCTACCTCATTCACTTCCGACCGTGCACTCCGGTCTGTCCGTCTTTTTACATATCCCCATGCCCACGTCCTCCAGTCCTGTCCATCTCGTTGGTAAGCCTTTTAATTTTCCGCTTTTCTACTTTCACCGTCTTGGAGCCACTCTATACATACTTCCGCCGTTCCGTTGGCCTGTACTCTATGTTTGGATTTAGTTTGGTATTGTTGCAGGAATCTCTGCAGTATAAAAAGCCTGTACTTAGTTTCAGGAAATGTATCTTTTGTCACAATGGACTTAAGGTCAAACACATGTAAGACCTGGACAAAACAACGCAAGTACCGACGCTCAGACAACCCTCATTGCACCTAAGACCTTTTGTTTCTACTCTACACTGCTCCGCCTCCCTCACTTTTCCTCCGAAGACCCGTCGGAAAGCGCATTACTCTCTCCCCAATGTGTACCCAGGACCAATGGACTCTCCCTTCTTCATTCCTGCTTGCACGAAATCCCTTCTGGGTCGATAATTTCGCACCCCCCTTATTAAAAACATTTTCAACTTAGTCCGGACCTACTAACACTAGGAAAGGACTTTGTATTATTTCAGCGGAAAAGTAAAGGGCTTACCGACAAGATGGACAGGACCAGAGGACATGGGCAGGGGATCCGTAAAAAGATGGACTGACCAGAGTGCGCAGTCGGTAGTGAGTGAGGTAGACAGAAGGAGTTTGTGGGGATTGGCAGTTGTGGCTGTAGGAATCAACACTTTCCTACATCGTTTCACAGGTAGGTATCTCATGCAACTCAGGGTTGTCGTTCAATGACAATGGTTTTAGATACTCTGGCCATGCAGATAAGTTATCAAGCCACTCCTGACCCATGCAAGATTTATTATAAAGAAGGTGTTGATGATCTGCTAAAAAGGGCCATGGAATATTATCAGCAGATGTTTGCAGCAGCTTGTAAACATTGTGGATGTGTTCTCGAGCAGCAGAAGAGGTTAGTAGCAGAGTTGGAGATACTGCAGATGGAGCAGAAGAAATACATAATATAGGTTGTATGGTGCTAATATAGTATGTTACCAAGTCTTGATATGATATGCAGGCAGGCCTGGCCGTATCTTTTCAAATATTCCAACAATATATTGGTGGGCCCACATGAATGTTCCTCAATCTTTCTATGACATTCAGGTGGGCCTGCCCATATGTGGTTGAACACTCCAATGATATATTGGCAGGCCCACATGAATGTTGTTCAATTTTTCTGACATTCAGGCAGGCCTGCCCATATGTGGTCAAATGCTCCAACCATATATTGGCAGGCCTGCACGAATTTTGTCAACCCATGACATCACATTCAGGCAGGCCTGCCCATATGTTGCCAACTGTTCCAACAATATATTGGTGGGCATGCACAAATGTTGCCAACAAATGGTATGACATTCAGGCGGGCCCCCCTGTATACTGTTGAATGTTCCAACCATATATTGGTGGGCCTGCATGTAGGTTGCCGACGTTCCAACAATATGTTGGTGGGCCTGCACGAACATTGCCAACAAATGCTATGAGATTAATGTGGGCCCACCCATATGTTGTCGACCATTCCAACAATATATTGGTGGGCCCACACAAATGTTGCCAATGAACGGTATGACATTAAGGCAGGCCTGCCCATATGTGGTCGAACATTTCAACCATACGTTGGCAGGCCTGCACGAATATTGCTCAATTTTCCTATGACATCCAGGTGGGCCTGCCCATATGTTGTTGAACCTCCAACCATATATTGGTGGGCCCACATGTATCTCACACACTCCCCCTAGGAAATATATGTGGGCCTGATTGTGTATTGCAAACTCTTATTGTACACTCTTGCAGCAGGCTTGTCATATGTATACCAACTAGCAAATTCATGTTTGACTTGGATCACTGCTGGGCCCACCCATTCTTTGACCAACACTGAATATACATTTTGCAGGCCCATGACAGGCCTTCCATATGCATCGTGAAATTGTCAGGCTGGGCCAGCCGTATCCCTCATGATAATATGATTACATTATGTGCTCAGAGTGTGCAGGGGCGCAGTCACAATCAGGAATGGACTTGGTGTCACAGAAAACATGAAAAATGAGCAGACCAGAGCCATACAACTCCTTGGTGCTTTCTGCCCAGGTGTGTGTAATGACGTCCTTGATCTGATTCAAGTCAGATTCCTGGAAGGTGGTGGGGGAGCTGTGAGGGTCATGAGTTGCATGTGGTGCAGGCTGCCATTTCTGGAGATGGTCCCTGGCTGTGCAGGTGGGTCAAAGTGAAGAGGGTGATGGAGTCAGGTCAGCAGGGTATGCTGGTAGATGAAAGGTGTCAGCAAAATGGGAAGAAAGAGAAAGGGTGGGTTTTTTTGGGGGATGTGCAGGCTCAGGACCTTTGTGGGACTCACTGGACTTGTGTGTATTCAAGGGTTTTGGGTGACCCATGCCTGGGGCTGCAAGTTGTGTCTGGTGGGCGACCACTATGCTCTCTTCAGGTGATCGCCGTGCCCATAAACGGTTAGACTGCACAGGAGGGGGTCTCCCTGCCCCCAGTTGGGGAGGACAGGCTGGGGTGGGTGTCTTGGATGAGGGATCACAATTTGGGGGGGATAGGGACAGCTTGCAGGAGAGAATTGATGGGGGATACACACCTCTGGACAGGGGGTCCACTGGGTTGAGCTTGCTTTGGATATAGCGGGTGAGGACAGTGGTGCTGGTTGTGGACAAGGTGGCATGAAAGCATTTGAAAACACTGTTTGTTGGGCCAATTCGACTTGACCCTTTCCACCAGCCTTCAACAACCCCATGGTTGTCTCTGTATACTTTGAAATGAAAGTTGGGGGGGCAGGTCTGTAGGATGGCAGTGACAAGAAGCTTGAAACCAACAGCTTTGGCCCATCCAATGTCATGGCTTTCTTGTTTCCAACCGTGGAGGAGATGCCAGGCACACCATTTCCCGTTGAGGGAGATCCCAATGCCAATGTCAGAGCTAGCGTCTGAATAGGCCAGGAGGTCATGGATGGGTGTAGGGGTGGGGATGGGACAGTGAATGGGTTGGTGAGGAGAGAGGATGGATTTCCACCACATGAGGTCGTTTGGCATGCCTCAAGGTGGTGTGTGTGGCATGAATGGGGAGTTGCCAAAGATGGCCAGCATAGCCTCCAGGTTCATTAGGTAAGCATGACTGGCTGGGACAATGTGGCAGGCATGGAGCAACTTTCCATAGAGTTTCTGCACTTCTTCTAGGGTATGTGAGTGCTTCAAATACCATCTGATGATGGCTTCCAGGTATTTCTGGCATTTGGGCTCAGAGAGGCAGACTGTGTGCTCATCCAGATCCCAGACAAAACCGATGAAGAGTGGTGTTGATGAAAAGGGGATGTCCTTGGAGGCTTCCCAGGATCCTTGACACCCAGTCAATGTCGCTCATGTTGTGGGTGAAGTCCACATTCTCAGCGGGGCATGGGAACTCTGTTGAGAGGTCATGTATAGGGGGGCTGGCATCCTCATTGAACTCTTGGTGAGTGTTGTATGGTAGTAGTGCTCCCTGGTACCATTTGCATCCACCAATCACAGTGAGACCACTGCTTTGCTTAATCTCTGCAGCCCAGGTCACATGCTGTGAGTTGTAGTGTGGTAAGTGGTTCTTTAGTATTCAAAAAAATATATGGTCGTTAACCCATCTTGACAGTGACAAAAACTATAATAGGGCAGTGATTTCTCAGACTCAGCTGCTGCCAATGAGGGGCAAAGAATGACTGAGGAATCCAAAGTGAAAAGTAAGTATATATATGTAGCGGAGTGGGCAGAGAAGTGCTCACTAATGATAATAAAGGGAATAGGAACAGGAACAAGGGGGGAATGGAATTAAGCAATGTAGGAAAGTGATGGAATGCCCCTGGAGGCTCAGGAGTGATGACAAGTGAAGAATGATGAGATGTGATGAGAGTCCACATGGATTCCACATGGATTCCGAGTGGGCACTGAAAGTCTGAGCAGATCTGCCTGGCGGCGGAGCAGAGGTATGAAGTCCAACATTCCAGAAAAGCAGAGTTGGTGTTCTGGTTCTGGAGTTCACTGTATTTTGTCAGACAGTGGGCCAATTCCAGAGGCACAAAAGATATCTGCCCCAGCTCTGGCCAGTTCATTGTAGATAGCTGCTGAAGGTACAAAATTGAAACATAGGCAAGTGTTGACTGTGAAGGAGTCATTTGCCAGGCTGATGACTGAGCCAGGCCATTGGGATGGGTGCATGGGGATGGTCTGGTAGGCTTTGGCCACATCACGGATTGCTGCTTGGGAGCCCAGAGGGAGGCAGGCGATGAGCAAGCAGATGGTAGGGAAAGTGCCGTATGTACATGGGAAAAGATCTGGATTAACTAGGGAATTAATTGATGGGGTTGATGCTGATGGGGAATGCGGGAAGGATAAATCCTGAATTAGGCAGAATCTGCCTGGCTTGTCCAGCTTTGGGATAAAGGATAGAGGAGCTGTTTGGAAAGGACCAATTATTTCTTCTATCTTGGCTTTGGAGTAAGTGCCGAGGTACCTCCCCCAGGAGATCTCGAGCTCTACAATGTTCGAGAATATTTTGACATGCTCCATGATGGAGACACTATTAAAGGGGGTGAATGTCTGGGTGATGGATGGGATTCTACTGCTAAAGCCGTACTGTAGGTCATTTGGGATATTGGGGTATCTATCAAGCAGTCCTGTAACACTAAGTACATGTAACCATGATGAGTGATAATAGGGGGTGAGCACTCTATTCCTTTGGGCCTCATGGGCACAATTGAGTGCCATGGGCTTTGCTCCCACAACCGGAGCACTCATGCTTAGAGCTGTGTGAGACAGAGTTACACCTGTTGGGGCGCTGCCAGTTGAAGCACAGGACAATGCCCTTCTGGTTGATGATTCATCCATCAGCACTGTGCTTACAGGGGGCATTGGAACTGTCCCAGAGGGTGCTGGTGCTGCACACTTTGATGTTGTGTGGGAAACGGCCAAGGCAGATGGTGCAGGCAGAGCGGCCAGTTTTGTCTGTGCTACCAGAGAAATTGCATGGTTTCAAGGTGCTGGGACAACCAGGTGAGGATGGACTTGCTCTACTGGGTGGGGGACAGTTGGGGGACTGTGATCGTGAGCTGCGCTGGCAGAAGGAACTCTGATGTTTGTCATCAGGGTGGGTGAAGTTGTGCTTGTTTTGATGCTGGGGCTGCCAAGTAGGGGATGGTGGGTGTCATTCTCCAGCTGTAGTATGGGAAGGCAGGGGGGAGCAAGGCCATCAGGTAATCCAGATGCTGGATGCTGGAGTGGGGACAGCAGACCCATGGCATAGGGACCAACAGCACATCCACCAGGAGCAGGGATAGCACGTCTGTGAAAATGGGGATAGCACGTCCATGAAAACAGGGATAACACATCTGTCAGAACAGGGATAGCACATCCACAAAGCAGGGATAGCACATCTGTGTACAAAGCGGGGATAGCAACAGCAGGGGAACCATAGCATAACCATGTGTTCCAGGCAGTGAAAAAGAGTTGGGCACAGTGACAAGGTGGGGTGGGATTTGTGACAGAGAAAGGGTGTTAGTTGGTTCTTCTGACACTTGGGGAAGAAATGGGGGGGGGGAGACTTGCCTTACGGAGCACATCATTGCGCCTTAGGTCCACCACCTCTTTGTTGAAAGCATTCATCAAGGTATCATTGACCTTCGAGATGTTGAAAGCAGTTCCACACTTCAGGTTGTTGTGCCAAGACCGGCGGACATGGTGGGCATACAGTAGAATCACTGTGTTGCCATGCCTGCAGTTGAAAATTGGGTGGTTCTTGAGGTGCCAGAAAAATTCTACCAGGGCATTGATGTGCTTCTTCAGCCAGCCTGCATGTTCGACATGCACTAGGAAACTGTTCTTGGCACAGAAGAAATCCAAAATGGGTAAGTTGCAGTCATTTACGACATTACAGGACTGCTTAAGGGCGGCAACATGATGCATGGTGAGGATGTCGTCCACTTTCGAGATGCCAAAAGTGTCCTCCATGATGGAGCTGCTGCTCTTGGCCACATCCCTACAGCCCTTGGGGGAGAAGTACCAGAGCTCTATGAATTCATAATTTTTTAGCTTTAAAATCATGTACTGGGAAGGATGCGGAATGATGACATTCCCGACTTCCACCTCATCGTCAAAATTGTTCATCTTGGGCTTCTTTTTTTCTACCTCTGCTCGCTCTCTCTCTGCCTCAGCCTCGGCAAGATGTTTGGATTCTCTTTCCTGCAGCAGGTGGACTTCATTGGCCTCTTCGGCAAGCAGGGCTTCTGTGCATTGCCTCTCAATCCATGTGGCAACCCATTGGTTATGTTCTACAGTCCACATTTGGACCATGTCCTCAAAGACTTGCTGGGGGTTCTCGGCATGGGCCATTAAGGCATTGCATAGCGGTTGATAGCAGTCTAGGGTGAAATCTGGGCAGACTTCATTGGAGGGGTCTGCCATGGTGTAAGGATAGGGTAAGGGACTACGGGGTAGTTAGTGATCAGTATTGGCTAGGGAAAATGAAAGGAGTGTGTCTGAGAGTGTCAATGCTCAAGAGAAAAGAAAGAATGAGGTGTGGAGGGCTCATGCAGGATGAGCAATGATGTGAGTGACTATGGTGGTACAGAAAGAGAAGAGATGCTGTACTGCTTTTGTTGCTTGCTCAAAGAACTAACTCTTTGATTTCACTCATGCCTCATTATGTCATAGAGCAGCACTCCTTGCTACATTTCATTGGCCTGATATCAATAGTAGTATTTGAAACAAAAATTTCCACACATTTTATACCATAAATAAATAGATAATTTGTACACATTTTTGGTGGATAATTAACTGTAAGTTGTATCCTAAGAAAAAACACAAGAGATATTCTTTGATGTGCTGCTGTACACTACTGGATCATCTATAGGTAACTGTGGTGAGCTGTAGCAACTGTGGGAATATGGAGTGCACTGTGGTGCAGCTGTGGCTCTGTGTGCTTGGCTATTGAAAAAGGTTGGTTTGCTGATGTCGTATCACAGCATTCCTCAACCCTTATGCCCTCAGGCACGTCCTTGGCTGATCCATTGTTGATGTTGTCATCACAGTGTGATGTGTCACAGATGTCACTACACATCTCAAGTTTGTAGCACTGTGGTGCCACAGGCACCACAGTACCTTATCTGTGTGTACAAGTCATATTCTGAGTTAGCCGAGGCACAAGGCTCACACAGAATGTAGTCCATGTATGAGTAAGCAATGTGGTGCGTCGTCTCTCTGCTTTTGCCCATGTCGGGCAAAGCTCGTTTTCCTTTCCGAGACGCCTGAGCACTCACTCACTGTTCTTCTCCCACCCACCCTCCCTCAACCAGGTCTGGACACCAATTCTGGTTACATCCAGGCATCTTACGGCATCCGTCATCATTGTCCATTGCGCTGCGCTTGACACTTGATTGTCTCACTTGGCTGACCTGCTCGGTGCCCACCCACCCTTGCAGCTCATCTTGACCCACCAGGTTCAGGCCACGCTTTGGGCCGGAAAACCCTCCGGGTTTTTGCCCAAACCCCCAAACACTTCATCTGGCTTCATTCTCTCTGTAGCTCACACAGTTCCGCTCTCTCTCTCACTCAGCCATTGAGCATTGATATACATGGAAGGTCATGCTGGGCTGTCCACCTGCTTAGTCATCCATTGGGGTGCCCTTCTCCAAAGATAGGGGCCAGGCCATGTGGTGGAACACATGTACAGCATGACAAGGGGCAGGAAAAAAAAGTGGAGGCAGCGGTTTCAAACTTG
>KN826139.1:0-10175 GCA_000827395.1 Paxillus rubicundulus Ve08.2h10
TTTATCCCATGGCTTTCATATCCTGTGTTGCGCAAGTCAACTCCACTCCTCTGGAGCCCACTCCAGATGAAGTCCGCTTTCCAGCCAATACGCAAGTCCACTTCTCTGCCTTTCCATTTCTCTGCTTTTCCACGTCGATCTAATACTTCTGTTACTGTGGCTTGTTCATTATCATTCATACCTTGGACAGACATTTGACATCTCTAATAAGTCCACCTTCCAATTATTTCCACTCTGACTCACAGCCCACCGACCCCCCTTGACTACTCCGCTCTACCACTCCGCCCCACCACAAATACTGGATCTAACTCGGACAAGGGCACAACACAAACATTGAAGCCTGAGTCCACTCTGCCCCTCTGACAACTCCAGGACAGCAGTGGAGGAGCACTACAATCTTAACAATGGCCATCCATCCTGGGGTAGATATCCGATACAACAAAGCCAATAGTAAATATCCCGAGGTCAAAAAAACCGATAGTAAATATCCCTAGGTCAAAAAAGCTGATAGTAGATATGCTGAGCTCAAAAAAGCCAATAGTAGATATGCTGATCCCGAGGGTAGATATTCCAGTGCCAAAAAAGCCAATGGTAGATATCCTGAGCTCAAAAAAGCTGATAGTAGATATGCCGATCCTGAGGTTAGATATTCTGGTGCCTACAATGCTGATAGTAGATATCCCAGGGCTGTATATTCTGAGGGCAGCCATCTCAGGTCCATCCATCCCAAGGCCAGCTATCCATCAGAGCCTTTGATACCTACAGGCCTCCCATCCCTGTGCCAATCCAATGGCTACTGGCCAGTCATCCCTGGGCCCATCCCATATACACAGGTCAGCCTTCCCTGGCCCATCCAACACCTATGGGTCACCCAACCCTTGGCCCATCCAACACCTACGAGTCACCAATTCCTCAGCCCATCCCATACCTATGGGCCAGCTATCCCTTGGCCCATCCCATACATATGGGTCAGCCATTCCTTGGCCCATCCAACACCTATGGGTCACCCATCCCTTGGCCCATCCCATACCTACAGGCCAGCTATCTCTCAGCCCATCCCATACATATGGGTCACCCCTCCCTTGGCCCATCTACAGGTCACCCATCCCTCGGCCCATCCATCACCTACAGATCACCCATTCCTCAGCCCATCCAATACCTACAGGACAGCTATCCCTTGGCCCACCCAAGGCCTACAGAATACCCATATTGGCCAATCCATTCCCCACAGACATAGCTCAATCAGCCATCCATTACTCAAAATGCCCTTACTAAAATATCTACTCTGCCGACCCACATCATACGGGGATTTTCTCACACCTTGGCCCATCCGTACCCTACAACTACAGGCTGTAGGTCAGCCAACAATCAGCTGGTCCATCTGGTACAGGCTTTTGTCAACCTTGGCTGGCCATATCCTACAGTACCCAAGCACTACATTATGTGATTTCCTGTTTGCATGAACTTCACAGCTTGGTCACAATAGTTTTTTTAAGTCTGACAAAAGAGGCTACAGGTTGATCAAATATTGAACAGATTGATCAAGGGGCACCCAGGCAAAAGTTTTGAACACAAACCCGGAAAAGTTGAGGGGGCAGGACCCCAGAATTGAGTTGAATACCATACCATATAGTACCATACTCAATGCATGAAATTCGACTAAGTCCAAATGTCCTATTAGTTATATAGTAGCTTGGTAACAGCAACTAACTTCATGCTTGCTTCACTCAAACAGCACAAACTTGGCACAAACTGACATGTGAATTGAGAGTATTTACACATTAGCGATCTGCTTAAGAAAACGAAATGCGGTACAGTACAACGTAGGGAGATAGTAGAGTAATTATGTTTGAGCCATAGTATTCAAGTTAATCTTTCGAACGCTTAGAGGCCTCTCCATGCACTGTACTACGTGTAGCAGCACGTTTGCGCTTCCCACTTGCAGGCGTTTGCAGCTCATCATCACCACTGATAAGGTCCAGAGGAATTCCGAGTGCTTGCTGCTCAGAACGGGTGATTTTCATTGCCATTGCGAGCGCTAGAGGCAGTGGTTGGTTGGGATTAAGGCCTGAGTGCACAGCACTGATGTGGTGAGCCATATTGTACTTCAAAATGGTGCTATGATCACTGGATGATGACAGGCATAGTGGGCATTGGATTGGCACATTTGTTGATGGTGAGGTTTTCGTGCTGTTTGCCGCTGCACCGATACTGAAAATAATACTAAATGGACAGCTCGAAGAGGGCTGGAAAGTTCGTTTCCATCCTTCTTTGACTAGCTGCACCGGGTGGCCTGATTGACTGCAAAAACCACATGGATCAACCATGGAGACCTGTATGATGCAATATGAGACATCTGAATACGAGAAAAAAAAGAAATTGCACTGGAACATTGATGTTGTCTTCTGAGATGCCCATTTGTGCTCGTAGAATATGTCCCCCCATGTGGCTGCAAAGCACCTTATGTTTGACAGTTTTCTCACAAACAGGACATTCTATTGTCTTGTCAGCGTTGCCCGGCTGTTTTGTGAGTAGCTGCCTGGTTGCTGTCTCTGAAACAAATGCAGAGAACCTACAACCAGCCATTCTCCAAATCAGCTTGGGTGCATACTACTCCATGTGAAACAAAGAACATACCATCTCGTAGCTTGTATGGAAACCCATCACTATCACCACCACATTTTGGGACATGACTGTTTGCTTGGTTCAGCTCTGTAAGCTCCCATAATGCGTCCACTACAGCAGAGAGCTCAATGACAGAGACAGCCCAAGTTTCTGTTGAATGAATTGGCCGCAGTGTAGGTGGCAAGTGGGAGGTGGATTCAATGTGTAGATTGAGTGGGTGGATTGTTTGTCCAGATATGTGAATGACAAGAGCCTCGTGTAAAACACTCATAGTGCTAGTTTGTGCACTTGAGTTGGATTTCTTCTTCCGTTTGAGTGGCGCAAGCTTGCAGTAAGATCCTGTCCACAAAGGAGCTGTTGTGTTGCTGGCAATGTTGGGTTCCTGTCATCATTGTGTGTTGCAGTGGGCATCATCTGTAGGATTTGGCCAGAGACAAAGGTCTTGACCGTTGAAAGTTGGAGCGAGTCTTCGGCCACACCGCTGATGCACT
Source organism: Paxillus rubicundulus Ve08.2h10 (assembly GCA_000827395.1). NCBI lineage: Eukaryota > Fungi > Basidiomycota > Agaricomycetes > Boletales > Paxillaceae > Paxillus > Paxillus rubicundulus. The sequence continues at coordinate 3,117 of KN826139.1, forward strand.
GTTTGTCCTGTTCAATAGAGGTGACCTGCAAAATGGCGAGTGCAATTGTTTTGTCAGAACAAATAAGTAGAGCAGCCAAGTCCCCAACAAGAAACTGTTCTCCTGTAAGGTCATCACAGTTGAGACTAGTCTTTGGGGAGAAATTTCGAGTGTATCCATGAACACGAAGAAGATGTTCCCACAACTTCTTTGCCAGTTCGGACGAGAACAGGCATCTGATCACAGATGCCTTGTCGATCTTCTTCCCTTTGAAGTCAAGCCAGTTGTGGCTAGCATCGTCTCCGTCAGACTCTCCTGGTTCAGATATGAGATCCTCTAGTGTGATTGCAGGGCTGTCTTCGGTCTCTGTGGTGATTGTGATGCCCTGTGACTCATCCACCACAACATCAAGCTCAAGGCCATTAGAGTCATCATCAAGCTCTGAACCGTCTTCACCATCTGGGGCACTGGGGCGTGTCTTACTGGCTGGTGTATCAACATCCTCAGCTAACCCAGTTGGGACACCGCTGAGCTCACAGTCGTGGGGGGTGGTTCTGGCTGTGCCGTTGTGGCCCGAAGCTGGTGTGATTGTGATACTTGACTGTGAATCATCAAACTTGACCTCAGTGTGATTGAAGTCTTGTGAGACCCCTGGGTACTTCCCATCACCCATGGGTTTCATGAGATTGACTGATCTATCAGCAAACAGAGCGACAACGTCAACGAGCACATTGATAACTTTGAGTGCTCCTCTGGCAGCTTCAGCTCCTCAACACCATTCCGTTTGAAGGGAAACTGCACCAACTGTGACATCACCCTTCCATGACTTGGGGTTCAGGTGGTCCACTCCAAGTCTCCTGCCAGTGTCTACAGTGTTAAGGCGTTGATGGCCTCGGTCCCAGTCAGGGTGTTCTTCAAAAATCACTAGACAGTCTGCAGTGGCTGAGAGATGACAAAGCTGTGAATGTCCATGTTTGGGTCATGGCCATCACTGTGAACCACCCCAAAACACCCTTTGAGTCAATCTTCACTGGATTGGATGATGTATAGCGGCGCACTACCATCAACCTCTTGCTGCCATGCGACCAGGAACATGATATTCTTTATCATCGCCTGCGTATCACCATAGAGTTGGTTTGACATGAACAAAGTGGTATGTTGGCGGTACAGGATGAAGCTGAGATGAGCATATTTAGAAAGGGATTTGAGCTGATTGTTGAGTGATAGCTCGGGGTTAAAGAATGGCTTGACGAGTGATTCACAGAGGGCTGCAAGGACTTTCAATACAGCGTGAACTTTGTGGTCCGTGGGATTGTATGAGATGGGACTCAAAGCCTGCAGTGTGGATACGCTGCGAAGCAGTTTGACCGCTCTGGGAACGTTCTGTGCATTGCCCTGAGATAGCATGTCGTCAATCTCCTTCTGGACCAGTGTTCCAAGCCAAAGGAGATGTTGGGCCAGAACCTCACGTGTGATGACAACATCACATATAGTGATGCCTTGTGGGGAACGCAGCAATGTTGCGTGTCCTGATATGGGGATAACCGGTGAACAATTAGCAAAATTATGGTGTATTCCTTGCTGATGAGACGTACTCTTGACTAGGTGCTTGAAATCAAAATCCATTGTAATCGAATAATCCCCAACACATAGATTGAACCTGGGAAGGCAGGCAAGCATATTGTAAAGCTCGTCCATTGGGTCCAAGTCAGCCTTCATAAAAAGGGAGTAACAGGCAAGCCGATGTGTTGCATCACCATTAGTGGAGAAACACCAAATGGGACCGAAGCGAGTCTCACCATCTGGATGGTAGTGCCAGCAATCCAAGATCTTCTGAATGAGTATCTCAGCTCAGTCTGCAGTTTCTGCCTTGCAGGTTGACAAAACAAGAACCGTAAGAGGACTATAATCATCCCGTGAAAAGGGTGCAATTGCAGCGACTGTTGCTTCCTTCCTATAGTGAAGGACAGGGTTTTTGCCATGGACCGCCTCCAAAGCAGTCAGAACTGCATCGTAGTCTACGATCTTCAAATCAACAAGGTGGGCATGATCTCGACACAAGCCACCAATTGAATTATGTCCTTTATCGTAGAAAGCTACTTCATTGATTGCAAGCTCATCCATTTGAAGGTTGTGGCCATGCTTCGGTCGCGACTGGCACTTCCCAAAGAAGGACTTGATGTTTTCATTTATTTCTGTCACCTTCACAGTTCCCAAGCTTGGTTTCAAAACCCTCTTGTCAAAGTGTCATTCTGTTGTCGACAACGAAGGTATTCCGAGGGCATGATGAAGAGCATAGTGCAACTTTGGTCCGCCAAGGACCTTCACTAGCCATGCAATCTGGAAGTCTTTGTCAGAGTATCCCCGACTACTGGACAGTTTCTCCACAGCCCCCTCCAACATCCTGACAATTGCTCTCCAGCTCGCTCCCTGCTGTAATGTGACACTAACGAGGTGTGAAATGTGGGGATGGTCACTGGTAGCAACTGCCATGATAAGCCTCTTCAAATCGCCTAGCCGGTTGACCATGGTGCTCAATTTTCGACACAAAGCTAAGGTCTGTTGGATTAATAATTAGAGTTGATGGTGCTGGATATTAATGTTATTAAATTTACCTTTAGCTTGTACTCGTTAAGTTCCTTGGTGGTATTGTGGAGTAGTTCACGAAGCTGCTTGTGCATGAGAAACTGATAAGGGACATGCAGCGATGCAGCTTGAGCACATTCCTCAATCCGAAGGTGTGCTCTTGTTGTCTGGGTGCTTGAGCACTCTGGACAGCCCTCTTGACCAGGTCGTACAAGCTGTGTACATGTGTTTGAACGGATCCAAAATGTTCTACCATCTTTCTCCACTGCACAGAAATGATACCCAAGACTCTTAGCACTGTACTCGTGCTGCATCCAAGGGTATGTTTCGAATATAGTCCCAACAGGCCAGTCAAGTCTGACGCCTTTGCATTCTGTAGCTGCACTGCTATTTGGAGTTCCCGGTGGGGCTGGACTTTGACTTGGGTTAACCTCAATAGACGATCCTGCCAAGGATATCAGCAGGGTCTCAGGCTGAGTTGCATGGTGAGTGAGAAACAATTGTTCGTGTAGATCTGATGACTTGCCAAATGACAGGGATAAGTCAGCTGATGAGGGGGATGGGCATCAAGATACATGAGGCGAAGGAGAGTAGTCAGGGGTGGTAAGGGGTGTCAGGCTGCCCCATGGCCACAGTGCAGTACTGTTGGACCATCCTGTTGAAGAGGCAACACTTGGCATGGCCGAGGTAGAGGAAATGGAACAGTAATGGGCCAGAGGCCTTGACTGGAATGTTGCCTGACATGCATTTGTCTCCTCCTTTCTAAATATTTCATTCCTTTTTTGTTTTGCCCCTCTCTGACAGACCTCTGATGCATAATGCCTATGGTATTGATATAGGGACTGCTTGCTTCGTCCTAGGCAAATCCACCACTTGCAAAGTGTACACCAACCCTCCTGGCATCCTCCCGAGGTTGTGCAAACCTCTGGGTTGACTGGTGGAACACTCACCTGCATATCAGAGCAGGTTTGAGTCGCAATGAACAGCAGAGCGTCCTCCTCTGCTGGGCTGCTCCAGACCTCCAAGTCCATCTCCAGGTCTGAGTCCTGCTGCATGGGTATGTCAGCATCTTCTTGTTCAGCACTCTCACCCTTAGTAAAATCTTCATCTTCTCCATAGCTCCAAATTATCTCGGCTGGAGGAGGTGTGACATTATATTGGGAAATGGTTCTGTGGATGTCAGGTCTGGGACCACCCTCCCCTGGTTCCGAGGATGTGTTGGTGTCAGAGTTGTCAGAATGGTATGTACTGCTGAAAGTATTATCCTCGTCAGTGTATGTTGACCACGACATGTACTATTCCGAGTCAGATGAGGAGACACGTTACAAGATGGACACTGAGTACTGATCATGTCTTGCAAGAACTTCATAATAGTACTGTAACCGATGTGCACCTACCAAAAGCGGTAATGAAACTGAGGGAACATTGTGTTGGTATCCTGGAGCTCACAACTCTCTCGAAATAATATTCTCTGTGCTCGACGGAAGTTGTACATCAACACATCAGGATACTTTTTGTTCTCTACTACATGTGCAGATCTACTCTCAACAAAAAGATAGTCAAAAAGTCAGAATCAGGACCCCGAGAGCACACAAACAGATACAATCGAGTGGGTTCGTGTCAGGGATTCTTTTTGTGAGTGCCCCTTGAGATTGATGATGACTTATGTGCTAAGGCAATCTTGAACAACTTTCGTGAATTTTGCAGGGTATGTACTGAAGGCTTGACCCCAATCAGTGTCATCCTTGAAGATGACCTCAGCGATCACTGCACATATATCTTGCTTCATCCTTCCTGAGGGCATGGTGCACTTTGGTCATCAGAAAACAGTATGATGCAATCAACTGGGTGATCGATAAGCCATGTCACCAGCTTGCTAGTGCGGCCAGTACTCGTGGCCATCTCCCAGGTGACACAAAGAGTTGCCCCAGAGCTTGCAGTGTGGGTTTCATCCTTAGAGCTTGTGCCACAACCACGTCCTGACATATTGGAGATCTGTATGTGTACAGGGGTTCTGGCGAAGTTCTTTTGCGAGTTTTTAAGACCCTTTGAGCGTCGTAGCTGGGGGCGAAGGGGAGGCATGCTATTCAAACTCCGATGCCGACCAGCCAATGGTCCACGGTGGAGTTCCCTAAGGTCCCACAGTCTAAACCTAGACACCCTGAATACCACTAATAATTGTGTACTGTAGTTAGTAACACCAGCACATTGTTCTCACGTTACTAACTAGTAACGTAGAGGGTGTCACACAGGTGTGCTGGCCCGTGCCACTGGCCCACTGAGTCCCACACCCCACAGGCACAGTATGTACAGAGTTATGAATTTTACAAACACCAAACTGAACGTTGTACAAATCTAGTTCCTCAGTTCCGTCGTTCCTCGCGTCCATCATCACCTCTGATCATTTCTTGGGCGTGCGGTGTGAGGATATTCCCCACCTCGTTTCATAACTTTCGTTCGTCCCGTCTCTCCCTAGTTAAATTGCCTGAGGTCGGAGTCTGGGTCGGGGGATACGAATCCGCAGGCCTCAGACACCAGCGCTCATTCCGCGACTTCCTTCCCTGCATGCTCAGCCTTTGGTGCAGTCCGGAAGAAGGCGATTCGCATAGCAATGAATAAGAGTCCCCCCGTTAACGTAATCGCCTGCGAACAACCCCAAACCCGATCCAATCAGTAATGATGCGTCGAAAGGTATGTGGGACATACCCCGCTGAAGAGTGCAGGCGCCCACCAGATGTATCGACTCGTTAGAAGTGCACCGCAGATGGGGGATCCTGGGAAGTCAGTGTTTGCGTCAGCATAATGGGGAGACGTTACTGAATCACGGACGGAAATCGCTGTGACTCACCGACTAATGCACCGACACCTTGGTGTGCGTGAATCAAATCGATTCCGTCTTTAAAAACATGAATAGACCGCGTTGACACGTACCTGTCACCGCAAAACCGACTCCCAATCGCACTCTACCAAATAACGTTAAAAAGTGTCGAAGTAGGGATAAGAACGCATACCCAAGCTCTGCCGGAGCGGTTGTAAGTCCAAACATTGGAGCCATCATTGCGATATCTACAATCCAAACGTGAGAACACGATCGCATCACAGACCTCGATGCATGACATCACTTACTCATCCCCGAGAATAGCCCGTACAGTACGCCAAGCGATATAACACTGGCAGCCGTACCGAGCCAGATCATACCGATGATCAATATGGCGCATACGACGCTCGTTGTCACGGTTATGTCAATTATTCCAACGAGGTGAGTCACGGGGCCGGCCACGAACCGACCGACGAAGCTTGCTGCATTCACGATAACCAACTTGATCGACCTCCGTCAGTCTTTCCTTACCACAAAAGGGGGGCGAGACTCACAGAGTAGAAGGAGAAAGAGGCACCAAGTCCATGTCTCAGTGAATCTGTTGGGAGATAAAACATAGGATACAGATAAGCGGTCTGGAAGAACGTGAAACTAGAGGTGAAATCGGAGATTAGCAAGATCGACACGGAAAGAGGAATGTGCGCATCCTACCCAAGTATAGTGAGAAGCGAAGGTACCTCCGTAAAACACTTCTTCGTCGCCTTCCATAAATTCACCGACGATGTCTTTTGAACGGTTTCATACCTCGGACGCACGAGGAGACATGAAAGAAACAAAACCATGCTAACAAACCCAGCGCTTATGCGCACGCCCGCCTCGAATCCGAATGGGCCGTTCAATAGCTTGTTCAGCATGATGGTGTGTGCGATGCCACCGAGTGAAGCTCCAGAGGCGACGATGGACATCATGGTCGTTCTCCGTCGATCGAAATGGTGTGATAGAACAGCAAAGCTTGGCACGTACATCAGTCCTTGACCGATGCCGACACCAAACCCTTGGGCAAGTAAAACCTGGTAGTGGCGTCAGGAATGCGGGCAGGATAAAGTAGCCTTTCGGGATACATATGTACCTGGTAATAGTTACCTGGCTTCACCATGGATAACATGAAGAGGGAAAATGATTGTAGAATCGCGCCGCCGATGAACACGTGATAGCTGGTCGACATTGGTTAGAGTGTACGGGAAAAGTAACACTCAGCCTTACAAATATCCTCGATCAAAGAGGGGGCCGCAAATGAGCCCTAGCCCTGTCACAAAAAATGAAATGATGCTCCCAATCCATCTAGAGGACGTAGTGATGAGAATGTGACGAAGATGTAGGATATGAATACCGACGAAATGGTTGATGCGCTCTCGCTGGTCAGGTAATTTTCAGTATAAAACGCTATTTGGATGGGAAGTGGTCATCGTCAGGGCTGGCAACAAGAGATACCCTTATGAAAGTAATAATCACCCTGATAAACCCCAAAAGCGTTCGTGTATCTATTGAAATATCAGAATCAATATATTTATCGGTTGTTTATCGCCTACCCGTATCCGCAAAACTGTGCGAGAAAACTGAAACGACGATATTTTTGTGGTGAGTGACCCAAGCAAACGACAATCTTACGATCCCAG
>KN826140.1:0-10168 GCA_000827395.1 Paxillus rubicundulus Ve08.2h10
GACTTTGATCACTCCTCCTCTCTGTCCAGACATAAGTCCCTCGTCCGACACTTGAAGCTAGCCTTCTTGTTGTCACTCTGACCCTCCAACCTTTGACCTCCTACAACCCACCTTACTCCTCCGCTCCTCCGCTCCTCCGCTCCACATCTCCGCCCTTAGTAAATACCGGACCGAACTTGGACAAGGGCACAACATATAAGTTGAAGCCAACGTCCACTCCGCCTCCGACAACTCCGGATAGCCCAGAGGAATCAGCATCTTAACATAGGCAGCCGATCTGACAATGTCCCAAGGATGTACTGCAGCCTCTCCTGGGGCAAGGATCCTTAGGTGGGGATATGACCCAGAGAGCTTGATGGAACAGGAGGGGGTGGTGGGAGTTCTGCACCTGGAAATTGGACGATGGGAGTCTGGGATGCTGATGGGATTTGGAGTGGGGATGGAACAGATAACATGTTGTCCTTGGGAAGCAATGGTGGGGTAGAGAAGTCCAGACTGGCAGATATCACTGGAGGTGTTGGAAACCTGATGCTTCTGAGGTCCTCTGGCAAGGTGGCAATCAAAGCTGTTGGAATTGGTGGAGGCTGGAATTCCAGAGAATCAGGAACATCTCTGGTTGACCCTTGGGGGGTGGAGAAGTCCCATGAAGAAATCTGGGATGGAATGGAAGGGGGGAGGAAGTTATCCGAGGAGGATGGTGGATCAATATCCATGGTGTTGTCTACAGGATCGAGCTTCCATTATTGTGTGGAGGTAGGTAGATAACTTACCATCAAACCTCACCTGACCTGCAGCATTGATTTTGGCTTCCATGTCAAACTGGATTTGGTAACTTTCAGTAGACATAAGGTGCTGGAAAGGATGGAAAATAGGAAGGTCCTTGGAGTGGGTGAATTGTAGATGGCAAGAAGTTGTTTGGTATATGGCTGGATTAAATTTATAAGGTTCCCAACCGAATGTGAAATCCCACAGTCATAATTCAGCTATCCTGTTGCCAGAGCCTATTCAAATCCATTTCAGCATTGTAACAATCCTTTCACCCCAACCACACCATCCCACTTTCCAAACCAACAAAGCTTCATCAACTAACCTTTCAAACAATGTCTTCTGCATCCAACAACACCATTTCTGAGTTTGAGGTTTTTGCTGAGAAGGCCAGCCAAGATATCTGACAGACTGTTTCCAACATCCAAGGCAAGTCCAGGGTCGAGGAATGGAAGATGGCAGTCATTGCCATCAACAAGATATTGATGAGTATTCCATTCATTGCTTTTATTTACATGCTAATGTGGTGCACAGGATGAGGTTTGGGCTAAGTACCTGCCCGGTTCCAAGGTTCCATTGGTGGTGATCACTGCAGAAATGCAGATGTTCCCCATTGACATTGACCAGGTCATCACCCAAGGGTGGCCCCTCCTGCAGGCCATTCTCAAGCCTGGCCTGGAGGTCAGCACCCATATCTGGGCCCAGGGCCCCAAGTCCATTCTGAAAGGTAAAGGGGTGGACCCTTTGGAGCGGGGTGGAGCCATGGAGGCAGGTGGGAGCAAGGTGGAGGGGAAGCAGATGTCAGATGGTAAATAGGGCACCGAGGATGGGGAAAAGGGGAAGACAAAGAAAGAAAGAAAGGAGAAGGAGGAGAAGAAGAAAGAGAAGCTAGCAAAGGGATCTGATGGAAGTCAGGAGTCTCGGGCTGCAGGGTCAGAATTTGGAGGGCAAATTGTAGGGAGAGACTTGGGGGCTGTGACAGATGAAGGAACCAGGGGCCAAAGCTGGGAGAGAAAGGCAAAGAAAAATTTGCAGACCCGCTCCTGCTCCCAGGTGAGTAAAGCCCAGGAGTCCAACTGGAGACCTCAACACCATCAAAGCCGACAGTGATGCCCTCAGAACCTTCTACCAATGCCTGCAATTGTTGCATCATGAACACCAAGGAGTACACTAGATGGTTCAAAATGGGCATCCCCATGGGGGCATGCATGCCTTACTACCAGGGCAAGGTATCCTGCAACTTATCCTGGAATACATACCGACCTCAGCAGAAATCTGTGGCCCCAAATCCAGCCCTGGAACCTCCAAAGGCTCCATCCCCAGGCCCTTCCCAAGGCCCCACTTGGCGATCCTCTCATGCAACATTGAAGGTGCCAGTAACCCCATCAAAGCAGGCTCCAAGTTTGGAACCTGGCCCATCGACATCAAAGAAGGCCAAGGCCTCCGTCTCCAAATCTAAGCCAAAGACGCCTTTGTTCACCCAAAAGGCAAAATTTGGTAAGTCATTTTGTCCATCGGCATCCATCCAAATGTTGAAAACTGACATTGACAGGGATTGATGTTGGAGTGACCCCATCAGACAGCATCAAGGTCCATCACCCCCTTGCAGGCCCTCCCCCCAATCCATCCCCCAGGCTTCTCCCCTTGAGCTCATCACAACACCTGTCAACCCCCTCCTTGACCCTCAACCCATCCTCAGACCCCAAGGACCATATCATCAAAGGCCTTGAGGTTCGGATTGCAAGCCTTGAATCTCAGGTGAAAAGAATCCTGGACCTTGAGCTGCAGCTGAGCAGTCTGGCCTGGGTTGTTGAGGCCCTTGGGGAACAGGTTCAGGGCCAGCTGGCAGCCTGTTCATTCCCCACCTCATCCCACAGATCACTCCCCCTGCCTGCATTGGTCTCTCTCCAGATGCAGAGACTTCATCTGGAAATGGCCAATTCCCATCCCCAATCCAATTTCCTTGCATTGGAAGCCAAGGGTCAGCTGTCATCACACCTTGGCCTTCAGTTGGTCGGCCCCTCTGCTGATGGAGGCAAGTCAGCACCATCCCCCCTCCATCTTCACATGCACCAACAGCCTCATCTGGGTGTGGAGATGGAGGATGATACCTCTGGGGACACATCCAATGGCGATGCTGGGCCTCCTCTCCCCATCTCTCCCCCTCTCACAGACCTGGTCCCACCAATTGAATCATTCTCAAGTGAGGTTGATATGGAGCTGGAGGATGTTGACATGTATTAGGTACTGTATTGTTTACAATGTATAATATTTGTTCTTTTGTGAATGTCAAGGAAAGAGTGATCCAGTAGAGTTCAAGTTGGAACATGCCTTGGTGACAATGTTGCAATGTCTGAAACAGAGGAGCCTGAACACTTAGCTTGTGACTTTGATTCAAAGGACAAATCCCACATGAGCAATGAGGCTTGTATATCAACTATTGGGTCTTTTGGCACTGGCATATCTTCTCCGGCTTTTTGGCATAGGGATATCTACTATCGGGTTTTGTGAATTGGGATATTTACTATCAGCTTCGGTGCATTGGAATATTTGGCATATCGGAATATCTACCATCAGCTTTCCTCTATTGGCTTTGTTACATAGGAATATCTACTCTTGGCTTTCATACATTGAGATATCTACCATCAACCTTTGTGAATCAGGATATTTACTATTGGCTTTGATATGTCGGAATATCTACTCTCAGCTTTATTGCATTGGATATTTACAATCAGCTTGTGTCAATCAGGATATTTACTACTGGCTTTGGTGCATTGGAATATTTGGCATATCAGAACATCTACTATTGCCTTTGCAGCATTGGGATATTCACTATCAGCTTTGGTGCATCAGGATATCTACTCTCAGCTTTGTGTTTGTTCACCCTGGGTTAACAAACCTGAGGGTAGATATCCCAGACCATCCATCTCAAGCCAAGCCATCCATTGGCCCATTCCATACCTATCAGCTGCCCATTTCTCACCCCATTCAATACCTACAGGCCAGCTATCCCTCAGCCCATCCCATACATATGGGTCACCCACCCCTTGGCCCACCCAACCCCTATGAGTCACCCCTTTCTCAGCCCACCCAACCCCTACGAGTCACTCCTTTCTCAGCCCATCCAATACCTACAGTTAGCTATCCCTCAGCCTATCCAATACCTACAAGTATCCAATTCCTTGGCCCATCCCATACTTATGGGTCACTCCATCCCTTGGCCCACCCAATGCCTACAGAATACCTATATTGTCCAATCCATTCCCCACAGACATATGTAGCTCAATCAACCCATCCATTAGTCAAAATGCTCTTGCTAAAATATCTACTTGGCCAACCCATATCATACGGGATTTTCTCACACCTCAGCCCATCCATAACCTATGACTACAGGCTGTAGGTCGGCCGATGATTGGCTGGCCCATCTGGTATGGGCTTTTTTCAACCTCGGCTGGCTGTATCCTATGGTCCAAAGCACTACATGGGCTCAGTTCGGAGAAGCAATCAGCAACACCAACAAGCTGACTGGAATCAGGACTACCAATGCACTGTAAATGAGGACACTGCACAAAGGGCTCAACACCATGGTGGACAACAACTGGAACCCGCAGTGGAAACTTCAGAACCTCCAGACCTTCTGGAGGAAGCTCCAGAATTCCCAGGAGCCTTTACAGCATCCACACAATCCCTTGAGGACTTTATCTTTGCAGATGCAGCCAACTCCAAGTCTGATGCATCCCTTCCAGGGACAATCTGTGAAGCCTATGCAGGACCTGATGCAAATTGCTGGAAGTCCACAGTCAAGGAAGAGCTCCTAAACATCAACTCCAATCATGTATATGAGACCGTCCCCATTCTAGAAGGTATCACTCTGATCACCTCCAAGCCCATCTTCCATATCAAGTGTGACCATGATGGATGAGCTCAACAACTTCAAGAAAATTAGCCTATATGAGGAAGTTGAGCACCTGTACAATTGTAAAGTCATCAACTCGAAATGGGTCTTTAAGATTAAACACAGACTGGACAGTGGAATAGAGAAGTACAAGGCTCGCCTAGTTGCAAAAGGCTTCATGCAAATTCATGGCATCAACTACACTGATACCTTTGCCCCTGTCACAAAATTTGCAACAATCTGAGCTCTCCTTGCCCTCACCACTAAGCACAATCTCAAAATCCACCAGATGGATGTCAAATCCACCTTCCTTAATGGGGAACTCAACGAGGAAATCTACCTCAAACCACCCCCAGGATTTCACCCCTCACACTACAAGGTTTGGCAACTCCTACATGCACTCTATGGTCTCAAGCAGGTGCACAAATCATGGTATGAGCACCTATGTGCTGTTTTTGAAGCACTTGGCTTCACATGAAGTCAAGCCAATCACAGTGTATGCTACAAGGTCAAAGATGCTGTCCTAATCATCATTGCTGTCTATGTTGATGATAAACTAATGCTTTCAAAGGACTGAAAGCTGATTGAGAAACTCAAGGAACAGTTCATCTGTGAGTATGAAATGATTGATCTTGGTGAAGCTCGCTGGATTCTCAGGATGGAGATCATCTGTGATTGCAACAAATGAATGATTGAGCTCTCACAATGCCAGTATATCCAGTCCATTGTTGAACACTACAATATGGCCAACAGTTGCTCCGTCATAACTCCAGTAGATGTGAATGTCAAATTAATCAAGCTGGAGGAACCCAAGACCAACACAAAAGAGTACCAGAGTGCTCTTGGAGCACTTATGTATGTGATGCTCGCAACTCAACCCAATCTTGCCTTCATAGTTGGCACCCTCAGCAAACATGCTGCTACACCAGGTCATGCACATGCTACTGCACTGAAACGCATCTACCACTACTTACATGGTACATCTGATGTGTGCCTCATTTTTTCAGGGAATGTAAAAATGACTTATTGGGTTATGTAGATGCTGATTGGGCAGCTGACATGAATAATTGCCATTCCATCACTGGCTATGTTTTTATTTTAGTAGGCACAGCCATTAGTTGGTCCCCAAAGAAACAAACTTCAGTTGCTCTTTCAAGCACAGAAGCTAAGTATATGGCCACCACAGCCACTACAAAGGAAGCCATCTGGCTTCACACCCTATTCCTTGAACTTGACAAGTTATCAGCCTCCCCGACTATGTTACTGATCAATAATTGATCAGTGATGGCCCTCGCGAAGAACACTATGTTCCACAATCACACAAAGCACATCACAATTCAACATCATTTCATCAAAGAGAAGTTGGACTCAAGGGAAGTGGCAGTTGAATATGTCCTGATGACTAGTCAAGTCACCAACATTCTCACAAAGGGACTCACTCATGAGAAGCATGATCATCTCTCTTGCAGCATGGGTATTACCTGCTAATCCATCACTTGTCGAGTGGGCGTGTTGTAAATTGGTGGTATGTGGGGTATGTCGAGGACAGATTAGGTAATCATGTTGAACATTTTGTGCAGACTCTTTGCTACTATGCACCTCAGTCTAGTATCCAATACTTGAGACTGAGTCTTAACTTCATCACCCATTAGCCTTTAGCACCTCGGAACAGAAAGAGTTGAGGAGTAGAGGGGATAGGGCAGAAGCTGGCAAGACTGGCAAGAGCATAGTCACAGTGATGGGACTGGGTGAGGGCACCACAGACCAAAACGTACACAGCATAAGCCTTGCAGTGCCAAGCAGCCTAGGTGATGACAGCAGGGACCTGAGTGTCCACTGCACATGCACTATACCCCAGACCCTTGATACAACCCATAAGACAGTCAGCAGCACAGCCGCTGTCACTGCAAACCCAAATGTGAAGAGCACCGGGCCAACAAAGCCAGCAGGCACACCACATATGGAAAGTGCACGAGAAGTCGAATCAAGGAGTCAAGGGAGTAGGGCAGACAACAAAGATGGTGATGATGATGTCGTCCACCACAGCCCCAGTAACCCATATTGACATGTCAGATGGCCATCAACAAGGCCACTGAGACCACAGACCCAAACACAATGGGTGTGGGGTCAGCAGTGCAAGTGGGCACGATGAACAGACCACCAAACAAGTCAAACAGCAGAACAGATTGAGAGGGGGACAAGAGGGTGAGTGGGAGCGTGGCTCCAAGCTTGGATGATGACAGTGGGGACAAGGTCTGCCACATGTACATCATACCTGACTCAACCCCACCACCTCCAAACCCAGACAAACACCCACCACCCATGAGCATGTTGCTCAAGGGGGAGAAGAGTGGTAAACAATTGAGCAGCCACATACATAAAACAGGCATGCACCTGGAGCAACCACAGGCCAATTTGACCACCACATCCCCCATATGGATGCCACATGACAAGGAGTTGAGTGGAGAGGACTGAGGAGTGGGATTCCAACACAAATGCATCATATGGAGTTGATGTGCAGCAAAGGGGGGAGGCCAGGAAGACCATAGAGGACCAGAAGGGCAGAAGGGCGAGTGGGAGTGTGACTCCCAGCTTGAACAACAATGGTGGGGATGAGGATGTCTGCCATGCATATGTTCTACCCAAAACCACCCAGCCAGTCCCCTATGGCATATCACCATGCCCTGAAGTGTTGCTCTGTGACATAACGAGGAACGAGCAGAGTCACGGAGCGTTGTCTTCAGCTGAGCAGAGGTAAGGCGGTGCATTGTTCCTTCCTCTGCACCACTCCCTCACCTCGTGGCTCAGGCTGTTCAGAGCTGAGCCCTCCTCAAGATTTTCACCCTCCCACCACACCCTTGGTCGATTCGCATCCCAAATCGCTCATCTCTGCCACCTCGCATTCTCCTGGGCTTCGGAGAACCCTAGGCATTTGTAAACCATCCTGCGAGGCAGTTTTTTCCCACCCGCCCTCGCAGCTCACCACAATCCCAGGTTAATCCGGAGCCAGACAGCGCTTTGCGCTACCACCCGCTCTCTCCCTCATTCCATGACTTGGGCTCGTGATCTCGTCTCCCTAGGATAGTCATTGACACTGTATCCTACCTACATCATATAGAATACGAGTTCATTCCCTTCTCTCTCCCCCTCATCCACCAATTCCAAGTGAAAGCCAAAGACAACTGCACAACAATGACACCACAAGGACATGCAAAATGGCTGTACAATGAACATGTGCAGACACCCTACATGACCCAGGCAGCGAGACAAAGGAACCCCTGAGTGTACAGCTCAAGGGGGAGAAGTGCAGATGGCCAAGCCAGCATGTCAAGCCCACAGACATCAATTGGAACAGACCCCTGAGCATAGGGCTTGATACACCATTCAGTCACTTGTAACACAGAAGTAGGGAGAACGGACAATGTTGAAATGATGCATAACATGGTGTAGCGGACATCGGCTTATTTCATGTAGTTGTAGGTGTCAGCTGAGTGTGTAGATAGGTATTGGCTGAGGCATGTAGCAATGTAAATGATCGTCGGCCCATATGTAGGATCAGGGGGATTTCTGATGGAGGGGTGGGAGTCGGCCGACCAGGAAATATTTCAAGGCTGGTTGACCCATATGTACAGTAGGGTAGAGATCTCATATGTGGTAGGGGTTGGCTGACCAAGAAATATTTCAAGGCTGGTTGGCCCATATGTACAGTAGGGCATGCATGGGCCCACCCCTATTCAATAATATTTCCCTCGGCTGACACCTGTTGGACTGGTATG
The DNA here is from genome assembly GCA_000827395.1 of Paxillus rubicundulus Ve08.2h10. Classification (NCBI taxonomy): domain Eukaryota; kingdom Fungi; phylum Basidiomycota; class Agaricomycetes; order Boletales; family Paxillaceae; genus Paxillus; species Paxillus rubicundulus. The sequence goes on from KN826140.1 coordinate 8,437, forward strand.
GACTGACTGGCCTTGAAACATTTCTTGGTTGGCCAACCCCTACCACACATGAGATCTCTACCCTACTGTACATATGGGCTGACCAGCCTTGAAATATTTCCTGGTTGGCCAACCCCTACTGCAAATGACAGCTCTACCCTACTCCCTACTGTATGTATGGGCTGACCAGCCTTGAAATATTTCTTGGTCAGCCGACCCCTATGTACAGTAGGGTAGTGTTACAATATCTTGGACACCCCCTATCTTTTTCTTGATCACCTGACCCATTGTACCATCACATGACCAGGTCTTTATCTATTTTCTTTCTTGTTGATTGCTCAACCAGTCTCTTGAGCTAAAGTCTTATGGCTGTGTTCCTTCTATGACATTCTTCTTCTCTCCTACCAATAGCCTTTATCTCTCACTTGGTCTGTGCACACTTCCCAACTGTATGTAAACCCTGTACTTTGCTTGGATATGACCCAAGCTAGATCTACACAATAAATTACTTAATCAACAATTCCTTGATCCTCTGAGCTACGCTTCACTTGATTGGCCTATAGTCCACCAGTAAGGACTTCTGATACTAGATCTAGTTCAACTATCATTGTTGAACTTGTTGGTGTTATTGCTGCAAGCTCTTATGATCTCACTAGCGTAACAGGTAGAGATCTCATGTGTGGCAGTGGTCAGCCAACCAAGAAATATTTCAAGGCTGGTTGGCCCATACCAGTCCAACAGGTGTAGTACAAGGGAAATATTATTGAATAAGGGTGGGCCCATGCATACTTTGCATGGGGTGACAACCTCAGCCGACACCTGCTACCTGAGGTAAATATTATTGAATAGGGTTGGGCTCATGCATGCTTTGCATAGAATGACAATCTTGGCCCATATGCACCATTGTAAAGGGACTTCATTGAATGAATCCTCAAGTTGATATATGAACATTTATGCACACTACAAGAGAGGCTAAGGCAAGATGCTTTGTCAAGTGATGAGCCAGTACAAAAAGTGTGAATTGGTATCATAAAATAAAATCTAAGAAGGCAAAGGAGAACTAAAGTCCTCAAGCATGAGCCTCCTGAGGGACTGCTGTAAGAACTTGGGCTTGCAACAAGGGCTTCCCTGTTTGCAAACAGGGTTTCTTAGCTTCAGATCAGGCCTCATGATCCTCTGACCCCCTTTTCTTCCCTGACTCAACTTCTTTTGATCCTTTGGGGGACTTATTCAAGGCAGGGGTTCTTTCTCCATCTTGTTCGCCTGCTATAATCTCTTGAATTGTAACAGGACTAGATTTTTGAGCTTCAGGGACAACTTCTGGAGAGGGTAGAATCAGAGTAGAAATGTCAACAGGAAGGGTCCTTTTGAAACTAGAGATGACAGTAGTAATTCTGTCCTTGGTCTCCTGAACAGTAGCCAATACCCAATTGAGGTGCTGGTTGACAAAAACTATAATAGGGCAGTGATTGCCCAGACTATTAGGGATTAGCTAGCAGTAGTAAATAAGTACAAAGGAAACTCACCTCAGCCGCTGCCAAAGAGGGGAAAAGAACGGCTGAGGAATCCAAAGTGAAAAGTAAGTATATATATGTAGCAGAGTGGGCAGAGAAGCGCACACCAATGATAATAAAGGGAATAGGAACAGGAACAAGGGGGGAATGGAATTAAGCGATGTAGGAAAGTGATGGAATGCCCCTGGAGGCTCAGGAGTGATGACAAGTGAAGAATGATGAGATGTAATGAGAGTCCA
>KN826141.1:0-10193 GCA_000827395.1 Paxillus rubicundulus Ve08.2h10
GAATGCCCCTGGAGGCTCAGGAGTGATGACGAGTAGAGAATGATGAGATGTGATGAAAGTCTGCATGGATTCCGAGCGGGCGCTGCAACTCTGAGCAGATCTGCCTGGCGGCAGAGCGGAGGTACAAACTCCGACGTTCCAGGAAAGCGGAGTTATGAACTCCGAGGTTGCGGGAAAGCGGAGGTACGAACTCCGAGATCGCGGGGAAAGCGGAGTTACGAACTCTGAGGTCGTGGGAAAGCGGAGGTACGAACTCTGGGGTCGCGGGAAAGCGGAGATACGAGCTCTGACATTTCGGAAAAGCAGAGTTGGTGTTCCAGTTCCGGAGTTCACTGTATTTTGTCAGTTTTTGGGAAATCCCTTGTAGCATTTTCCATTTATCATGCATGGAGCATTCTCATGGCCAGGACCACAAGGACCATGGACCATAACTTGTGACACCAATGCAAATAGCTCTGGTTCTTCATCTGGATCTGGGAATTCACTACACAGAAGACTATCCATCTTCTGGAGTTCGCAACTTTGATTCGGGTGCCAGAAAGATGATGAAATGCATGTGAGGAAGTCCATGTTTTTGGAATTCAATAGTGTAGACCTTGGCAACTGCATGGCCCAAAACACCCTGAGTATAGATGTCTTCCAGTAATGCCTTGACTTTGAGATGGAAGACACAGGTCACCAAGTCAGGACAATCTGCAGGAGTCTGTCCAGGCAAAAGAGCCTCCAAAACTTCTGGCCATTGAGGATTGGCAGTCATCATAAGGAACAGATCAGAACCACTGAAATGACAACATAATGCTAAAGTATCTTGAAGATTCTGCATCATGAATTGACTGCTTCCAGTAAAGGATGATGGGAGAATAATGTGTTGACCCAAATCATTTCCATCAACATCTGCTGACAAAATACAGTGAACTCCGGAACCGGAACACCAACTCCACTTTCCCATGACCCGGAGTTCCTACCTCCGCTTTCCCGCGACCTCGGAGTTGCAGCGCCCACTTGGAATCCATGCGGACTTCCATCACATCTCATCATTCTCTACTCATCATCACTCCTGAGTCTCCAGGGGCATTCCATCATTTTCCTACATCGCTTAATCCCATTTCCCTTCTGTTCCTGCTCCTGTCCCCTTTATTATCATTAGCGAGCGCTTCTCTGCCCACTCCACTACATATATATACCTAGTTTTCACTTCAGATTCCTCAGTCGTTCTTTGCCCCTCTTTGGCAGCAGCTGAGTCTGGGCAATCACTGCCCTATTATAGTTTTTGTCATCTGCATCCTCTGCAATTGCATCTGTGATTCCTCTATAAACATCTGCATGCAATTTATCCTGATTGAATTGGAGGAAATTGAGACGTGCTTGTTCAGCAGTTGCCCATGCATCTACTCCATACTGCTGGAAGAGATTGTGTGCACAGAAGAAGTGATTTGACTCAATGTTTGGAGGACGTGGATGTAATCTGAAGGCAAAGTATTGGATTTGGGTGACCCAATTATATGCCTCTCCAGCTTCATCCTGGGCTGCTGGTTGATCTACATTGACACCATATGGAATATTAGGATGCCATTGTGGTTGTCCTGTTGGAAATAGCACCACATAGTGTAGTGGGTAATAATTGCGCAATCAAGCTCACTGATTTGCATCAATCCTCCACCATGTCTCCATACAATGATATTGCATGGTCCAGTGGGCTTATCACCATCTCCTGGTAATATTGCAGCAATTTCATTGGCACCTGTCAGTAGGTTGTAATGCTGGAGATCAGATTCTCTATCAAAATAGAGGCCAATTCTGAAATTTTCCTCAGCAGGTATTTCACATGACAATTCATGTGCTTGAACATAAACCTGAACTCCAGGATGGTGTCGATATAAGACATCCTGAATATTCGCCATGGTTTGTTGATTCAAGTTCTGATTCTGCTACATCCTGGAGTTCAGCGCAACAGCTGGATCATATATATACAACTGTCCAAAGACATGAGCATCATCTCCAGCAGGCAGAAATGAGCCCATGTGGTGATAAAGATAAACCTTTCCATGTATCTTGTATACATATGGCTCACGACCATTGTTGACAGAGTTGTCAACCTGTCCACCCACAGACGTCATTGCAAGTGCATTGTTATACTGGTGTATATTTTGACAAAACTCCTTGGAGATATCATCTTGTGCAAAAAAGAGATTCCAGAGTTCTCCAGGAACATTGTCCAAGTATGGTATGTTGATTTTTCCAGACTTGCAACATTGTCCATATGTGGGATGTATCTCTGATGAATTTGTATGCCACTTGGCCCTCCAATGAAATGCATGGCAAGAAGGACACTCATGAATCATGGATCCAAGATGATGCACAGGAATTTGAGTTCAATCAAAGGGCTGCCAAGCAGCAGGAATTGGTGGTGGTACATTCCCTCTCCCAGCAGCTTCACACTCTCGACAACGCTGTTGTGCAAGTTGGCAGGGATTGTCACCATTTACAGCAGGTGGTGCAGGTGGTGCAGCCTGTGCCAGTCATTCAGCAGCCTCATGTTGACATTGATGTTGCTGTCCACATTGGCAGTTGTTCAGACCATCATCAGGTGCTGGGAGTGGAGGATTAGGACCTGGATTAGGTGGTGGTGGAGCAGGTACTGGATTACATAGGTGGTGGTGGAGCAGGTACTGGATTAGGTGGTGGTGGAAGGTTAGGTACTGGATCACCCTGCTGTGCAGCCTGTGCCTGTCATTCAGCAGCTTCATGTTGACATTGACGCTGCTGTCCACATTGGCAGTTGTTTAGACCATCATTAGGTGGGGGTGGTATGTTAGGTGGTGGGATTGGAAAGAGAAATGATTGTGGTTGTTGTGGATGGTGGATAGGAGCAGCTGGCTGATGAGGAGGACAATGAGGAGGACTATCCAGTTGGCATTGGTTACACTCTTGCTGGCATGCTGCACATTGTGCACACTGAGGTGAGGTAGGAGGAGTTTCATTCACATTCCTAAATAATCATTTAAAATTATAATATCAACACACATACATATATAAAATGTCACTCACATGATGGATGGACAGTAATCATAGAGTAGAGAGGATTGAAATCACAATTTGCATGCGGAGTGATACACTTGTTCAATAGTTGGCACTACTACCCTGGAAATCGGTGTATAACAGAGTTGAGAATAGTGCCAGCACTATCCGAGAGATGTCCAAAAAGAATGGGATGGCAACTGTAAGACAGTCCTACTGATAGAACACCAGTAGTTCTGCCTTAGCACAAATGTGCCCTCCCACCCACCTCTCTGCTCTGTAGCATGGTCAGAGGTCCCAACCCGAAAGAGCTGTAATCAACTGGCAAACAGCCATAAGGCAGGCCAGGGAGGTAGGACTTGACTAATGAATGTCGACTCTCAAACTCCCAAAATTTGGAAGTGAGTGTACAAACAAAACATGCTTCACCTTGTTCTACAGGATTCACCCAATGACCAAACACACAGTACTGGGGTGTGCAAAAAGGGAATGCAAGCTCCCAAGAGAATAGCTACAAAGAAGTAACAAGGGGAATCTAAATATAAATTTAAAAGAAGAAAAACATATTAGTTCACTCACAAAGTTAATTTAAAAACACATTAATTCACTCACAAAATGTAATTTTACAGTAGAAATATCAATGAATAGTATATGCAATACATACAGCTGCATGCAAAATGTTAGACCGCTTCGTGCTATGCTCAACTCAGGATTTTTGTTTACATTGTGAAGTAAACCAAATAAATTGGTAATCAAAGTCACCATCACTGTCACGGCTTACTGTACACTTACATACTCAGCGCTCTGAGTCACAAGCACTTGAGCGCTCACTGCTTGCTCAGTAATGATGCAAGAGCTGAATGCTGAGTGCCTCCTTTCACGCAAAGAGTGATGCCTCCCACCATGTTTGTCCTGCAGAGGTGTTATCTGCCCTTGTTTACCACATTGATACAAATGGGAACTCTCAATTTACTGGCCCTGTACAAGTTCCAAGTTGTAGCTCTAGGGAATGTATACTTTTGTTGTCCATCACAAGGACAGGATTCCATTTGGGGAGAGGAGTCATATTGTCTAGCAGGCCCTTGATCAGTGCCAAGAAAGCAGGATGTTGAGCACTTGTCCGTAATGATTAACCACATATATTAGTGATTGTGCTCTACTGACAGACCAAGCACCACATATAAAAAGTCATGACAGCAGGCCCACAAGCCAATCAGTGCCCAAGCCATTGTCTGCTTAGTTGTGTTGTAGTTGCAAGATGATTCATTGACAAAAACGAGCTGATAAGCACAGAAATTCTTGCCAATGAATGCTTAGAATGCATTGCGATGGTCCTCATTGTGCTTGAATGCAATGCAGCTGAAGGAGGTCAAAGGTAGTTGCTATCAAAATTTACCTTCTTCCTCAATAAACCTCCCTGTCAGAGGGGTCATACAAACGTTGTCTCGTGAGCTGTGTGCCGCATGCCTGATCAAGTTCTTGCTGTAGTGTCAAGATGTCTATGAGGTGCGTCTTGTTGGGTGAGGTGAGGTGTGACAACCATATTTGGATAAGCGTTATTTGTACTATGCCACAGGTAAACAAAAATCCTGAGTCGAGCGTAGCGCAAAGTGGTCTAACGTTTTGCATGCAGCTGTAAAACACTTACCTGAGAAGCTATTGCAGTGATGTTGATGTTATGGCAAGTAAATTATGTCAGCATTGGCTCGAGCATTCAAAGTATGGTAGACTTACCCACCAGGATCAGGAGATTGCCAAATTAGGCTATTAGAAGTGTAGTAGCCTGTAAATTCATTCTTATCCACCAAAAAAAGTGGACAAAGGCAATAGAAACTCACCTGGGAGTGTGGAAGGGAAGGGAAGGTGGTGGAAATGGGAAGGGAGATGTTGAGCAGCTTGAGCATTGAGCTCAAGCTTGAGCCTTGAGAAGGAGGCAAGTGTGTGGCTGTGCAATAAATCACGTGATGACCGTGAATGTCCAGCCAATGAGCTTTAAGATTTGTGTTGTGTCAGCATTCTCATGGTCTCAGCCAATGGGATTATACCTTTGTCTTATGTTGACCGTCCTGTTTTCTTATGTTTAATTTTCATTACCACAACAGTTTGAAATTTTAAGGAGCTGAAAATGTGGAAATAAAATTTCAGATTAGTGTTTGCCATTTTCAATGAACTATAAACTATGTGAAAGTGTTGAAATTGCCGGTGTGTTAGTGGGCACTGGGCATCCAGCAGTCACCAAATCGGGTCACATCACCAGAGATTTGTACCCTAGTCACATTGGTGCCACACACATCAGAGATTTACCATAAATGCTTGAGGGTTATCTTACAGTTGTGGAGAGGCAAACTCAACAATTTTGCTACTGGACGCAAATATTTTTTTGGCCACAAACTGACACCAAATCTGAACTCTGCAGGTGAAAATACGTTGAAATATACTGGAACAAGAATTTTCCCGTGAGGTTTTGGGGTTGGCCAAATTTTTTGGCCAGATTGAACGCTACATATATAGGTACTGGCATCATTACATGCCTCCTATGGGTTGTTGAGAACAGCTTCAATCAACATCATTGCCTGCTGTGATACCTGTCAATATTGCTTCTGCTTCGTTACTGCCCATTCTGCTGCTTTCCCAGTAAGTCCCAGCCTATAGGCACTCATAAAGTGCCAAGAACGGTTGATGAACTGACGAATGACATCAGTTGGACAAGCATCAAGCTGTTGTTGTGCACACTCCTTCGCTTCTGCAAATGTCTTCTTCTGAACTTTGCGATAATGATATTTGCACCACCCCCAATACTGTAAGACTTGTTAGTACTACTGATGGTTTGAAAGTGAAATGAAAGAAATACCATTTCAATTGGGTTGAGTTCACAATGGAACTTCGGCAGAAAGATACATTCATGCCCAGCCTGCTTGATGAGAGTCTTGAGCATTGACGGCTGGTTCATGAAATCATCTTGCTTGCTCAAGAGATGAGCCATACAGCAATCTTCATTTTCCCATGGGCAAACAGGGCTACACTTGGCATGTAGCTTTTGAACATTGAATCCTCGCTCTTCAAGAACTTGTTCGAGTCCTTTTGGTTGCCCGTCAGGCAATGACATTTTTTGCAGTTTCCCGCAATGTTTGACAGTGGGGTTGGACTGTGGGATGATGGTGTCCCATTGCTGGCACTGTTTTCTGCCATTTGATTTATTCATCTCAAAGGTCTTCAATGCATCTGGTGGCAGTGATGCATGAGCAGAAGACTGATCAAAAATGAATAATGAAACATAATTGGGGTGCACAGCCTCAAGAATCTGAATGGCCTGCTTGACCTGTTGCAATAACTGCTCCATGTCCCACCAAGCATCACCATTGGCCCCTGGATAAATGATTTCTCTGGCTTCCTCAGTAACATCACCATTGTTGTTACGGAGTATGAAGCGTCCATCCTCCGAATTGATGAATCCTGAAACATGAATAAGGTGGCCCCTTCCTTTTTTCTGCAGTATTTGTTGCCCCGGTAACAGGCTGATCTGATTGAGCACAAATTCAGGAATGACATGGAAGCCCGGACTCACTAAGCATGGGATTCGAAGTCATTTACATGGAAGCAACACTTGTCATGCCAGTTAGCAATCACTTTCTTCTCTCTGGGAAACAGATTAGGTTCAATGTGATGCAGCTCAGGGCCTTCAAAATGCACCATGCGAGACTCAAATGCAGCCATGGTAGGTAAGAAAACTTCTTGGCAATATTTCTTCACATCCTCATGTTCGTGTCCATCCATATAAACACCCTTCCACAATCTCGTCTGTTGCCAGCCCAGTTTGAGCAACCATTGTTGGGCAGTCTGTTTGCACAATGGACGAGCCAGTGTGATGTTCAACGACGGAAGGATTGTGTCATTGAGAGCATACCTGAAGCAGTGTGGGGTAATTTGACCCACTTCCTGTGAAGTGAGCCACTGCCGAGCAGCAAGTTGAAGTCTTTTATCTTTCAGGGGACTGAGGGCATTGGCTTGTCCTCCACGCTTTTCAATAGGAAGTTGCTCGAATACTTGGTAATGACATGCGAGTGCGCAAACCTTTCGTGCAAAGTGATCACCTTTGCCTTTGTGCCACTGCTGTGCAATTTGCAAGCTTGCCTCAATTTACACAAGTCCCTTCAAACGAAGAGTAGCAAAGTTCTGGATCAACAAAAGCTGGTTGATATGGGAAAGGGGTAAGGTTTTTGCTCCCTTCAAGAGGTTGTCCTTGACCTGTTCTCTCAGCTCGCTCCACCCTCTAACCTCGACTCCACCTCACTCACATTCCTCAAGTTCATCCTCCCAGGCTTCCTCAGCTTGCCTCGCAAGTCCAGAATTGGCCATTGCTCTATCAGGCCTGGGCCCATTACCACTGGCACCTGCTTCAGGTTCCTGGATGTAGAACTGTAATGATCTCAGCGTTGATGTTCAACAACTGAGGATGATACAAATGAAAACAAACACATTGAAAGAATGCAAAGTCCCTTCCTAGTGTTAGTAGATCTGGACTAAGTCAATAGTGTTAAGAAGGGGTGTGAAATTATCAACCCAGGAGGTATTTCATGTGAGAAGGTATAAAGAAGGGAGAGTCCATTGGTCCTGGGTACACGTTGGTGAGAGAGTATTGCGCTTTCCGACAGGTTTCCAAGGAAAAGCGAGGGAGGGCAGTGGTGTAGAGTGAAAAGGGTTTTAGGTGCGTTGAGGATTGTCTGAGCATCGGTACTTGTGTTATTTCATCTGGGTCTTACGTGCGTTTGACCTCAAATCCATAGTGACAAAAGATGCATTTCCTGAAACTAAGTACAGGTTTTTTATACTGCAGAGATTCCCACAACAATACCAAACTAAATCCAAACATAAAGCACGGGTCAACGGAACGGTGGAAGTATGTATAGAGCAGCTCCGAGGCAGTAAAAGTAGAAAAGCGGAAAAGTAAAGGGCTTACCGACAAGATGGACAGGACTGGAGGACGTGGGCACGGGGATCTGTAAAAAGATGGACGAACCGGAGCACATGGTTGGTAGTGAGTGAGGTAGACGGAAGGAGTTTGCAGGGATTGGCCGTTGCGGCTGTAGGAATTAACACTTTCCTACATCTGCGGGGGCTTAGCTACTGACTGTCCCCAGTCAGTCATGTGATTGTGTACAGAGAAGCCGGATGCCCGGATAATCACGGGAGCAGGAAGTCGTGTGGCTGCCTCGTGCCCGTTGAGGGTTATTGACACGAATTCTTCCTGTCACCCTTCTTCCTTTCAATTTTTACCTCCAATCCACTCCTACCAACGATATGACACCATCTCCGCTCACCGCTCTACTCACCCAGTCCATTCCACTGACAACTGAAGAAACCGGCTGAGCAAGTCGCCTTTGAGGCGGCCGCAGTGTGGCTGCACACACTCGTGTTGACCATCCCGGGTGATGCCGACAACCTCGTAGAGGAACGGGACATGTGGAGCGACAAATGGAATGTAGCAATGGCAAGTAGGTATGTGCTCAGGCATTATTCGCTCCTGCCGATTGGTTAAGGGGGCAATGGCCAAGGCCAATGCAGGCGCCCTCGCTAAGGGGTTGACTTTGCGGCTTCCTGCTGCAATCATCCCGGTGTCCAGGAGGTGGATGATGCCTTCGGGCAAATTGTGTTAGATGCCATTGCTCAGAGGGAGGCGGCCGACCGCTTGGAGGCAGAAGCACGGGCCCGGGCAGGGTCACCCATGGCTGAAGACCCAGTGCCCCCCGAGCCAGCACACCATGCCCCTGCGACCTCCGAGTCCTCATGGGCGATGACCCGGAGCAAGATGGAGGTGGCGTTGCCCAGAGTTAAAGGGAAGAAGGTGAGTGATCAGGAGCCCACAGTGGAATAGGAGTGCTGATCTATCTCCCATGTAGCATTTGCATCAAGATCTCGGTGGTGATGAAGTGGCTGCATTCCCTCCTCAGGGGATGGTCATCCACCAGGACCCGTGTGCCAAATGCATCAGAAGTGCAGTCCCATGCCATGGGCTCCCCAGGCGCACTTGCCAAAAGTGTGCGGGCTTGGAGGTAAAGTGTGTCCACTCACAAGGAAGAGCGGTGGGGGTCTCAGAGGCAGCTGAAGTGTCCGCTTCTCAAGGTGTGGGCTGGAAAGGGCAAGGCCACTAGTGCTCGGGCGAAGGGGGTGATGGTTGACAAGGGGGACTTTGAGGAGATCATGCAGTGACTTCTTGTATGCAAGTTGAAGGTGTGGGACGCTCAAGCACAGAGTGCAGAGCTGGAGGGCGAGGTCCTGGGGTTGAAGGCCTACATCAACCGCCTCCACCAAAAGTAGTTTAGCAAATCCCAGTCCGCTAGCACTTTGTACTTTCAATAGTTTTGTCCAATCTGCGTCCATGTCCATGTCTGTGTCCATGTCCATGTCTGTGTCCAACCTTTGCCGGGGCCTGTCAACAATAACAAAAAGAATCCATAAGTAAATTAAGCAGCAGCGAATAGAACTTTTTAAGAATGATGGGAAATATTCCTGGTATCTTCACGGGTATCCTATCCGACTTGTCTTCCTCTCCCTAGTGCTTGCTCCCCCTTTTTCACTGCTGTGACCGCAGTCAGCCAGATGGACAACAAAATAAAATATCATACAATGGGCACTGCCCCGTTTGCACGTTAGAATGGAGAATCAAGATGGGTACTTGGTAATGTTGAGAGGGCATAGGGGCTCGGAATGGAGACATTTGTTTTGTATGGGCTTTATACTTTCTTCGTTTTGTATTTTTCTTATAGTGAAACTTTTTTTTTGTTTTTTGTTTTTGTTTTTGTTTTTGTTTTCTATGGGTCACGGGCAAGTGAAGCCCAGACTGGATAAAGTGGGGCATTCATCTATTCCAAGTTAGTAAAACAACCTATATCCAAAATACTCACTTACCCCCCACCACTGAATGACAGACATACCAAGTGGACAAGAAGTGGCAGAATTCAAGTATAAGTTGAACTCTTTCAGCCATGGAGACTGATCTGCTACCTCATCCACATCTCCACTTACATCCTCATCACTTGATATCTCCCGCAACAATTGCCTAATCTTGCTGGCTTTCTTCTTGGGTGAAGCAGAAGTCCCATCTTCACCATATAGTTCAAGGTGACGAGCCTTGAACTACATATACCAGTTAGAGGCTAGGAAATCATAAGCTTGAA
>KN826142.1:0-10130 GCA_000827395.1 Paxillus rubicundulus Ve08.2h10
GGCCCATTCAATACCTACAGGACAGCTATCCCTTGGCCCACCCAATGCCTACAGAATGCCCATATTGGCCAATCCATTCCACACAAACATAGCTCAATCAGCCCATCCATTACTGAAAATGCCCTTACTAAAATATCTACTCGGCCAACCCATATCATACAGGATTTTCTCACACCTCAGCCCATCTGTACCCTACGACTACAGGCCATAGGTCAGCCAACAATTGGCTGGCCTGTCTGGTACAGGTTTTTGTCAACCTCAGCTGGCCGTATCCTATGGTCCAAAGCACTACACGGGCTCTACAACCTCAGGATTCTCACAGGACAATGGTTAGGAATACTGCATTAGGGCTAGGGTTATCAGGGAAATGTTCAGCCTTGTGCACCATTGAGGTTAGTTCACTGCCATCCTTCTACACTGTTCACATGACAAAAAGCGAAAAGCAGAAGCAGAAGCAAAAGCAAAAACTGCCAACTCTGAGCTTCCCTGATGCCAGAGAGACAGATCAAGTGGACCTGTGGCAGCAGGGTGCACAAATTCACTGATGGGCTCTGTGTGGCCATCCAAGAAGGTGGCATTGTTGTCATTGATGCACGCAATGAAGAGAAGAGGATAGCAGTGCCTTAAGGAATTTCCAACATATAGCCTGATGTCTCGGACTTTGTGGATCAAATGAGCACATTATTTAATTAGAGTGCACAATAGAGACCAATAGATATCCAGGCTATACTGTAATTATGATGCAACGAAATGACTCATACTGTAGTGAGTTTGCTGATGCATAAACACTGCAGCTGTTGGCTAATTGGAATTGATGCACCAGTGATGCAATGCAATCTGGTTGATGCATCACATTGGATCACATTGCACCACAATGCACCTTGGGGGATCTCTGGTTTATCCTTATACAGTGTGCCATAGGATCTGTGCTTGTTGGTACCCTCATATGGTTGTTCTCAGGATCTGTGCTCATTGGTGCCCCCATTGGACCATTATCAGATCTGCATTCATTCAGGCCTGGGGCTCCTTGCATATGCCTGGAATGTATAGAGATTTCCAAAAAATTCATGTTGCCCAACTGGAGGTATGTTAGTCAGAGCTTCAAGTTTCAGCGGATAAGCAGTAGTTTACTATCTGTGTCCTTGGCAAATCCACATTGGGTTGGATGACATAAGAGGATCCCATGGTAGTATGAACTACCATGGGGAGTGCAAGGCAATGCACAAATGCCAGCGGGTGTGCTGAAAGGCCCCTTCCTGCTCAATGACTAATGGGTTCCCATGGTAGAGACTCCTACCTCCCATTTCCAAACCCACACTGCAACCAATCCAGCTTCGGGTATTGCTTACCATAGTTGTGCCTGCTGACTAAGCATAACTCCTGAAGTAGGACATTAGATTGGTAGTTGGTATCCTAAACACAGTCAGATAGACAAGCGGTAGGGGCAGCAGTGAAGCCCCCTGACAAGAACTGTCATGAGTTTGAAACTTCTGTCAGCCGCTTTCTTTATTTGCCCCTTTTCATACTGTACATGTGACCACACCACATGGCCCGGCCCTAATCTTAGGAGAGGGGCATCAGACAGATGAATAAGCAAATGGATGGCCTGACATGTCCTCTTGTGTACACAGACTACATACTTTGTCACTTGTCACATAGTATAACAAACTACCTAGCATGAATACCACATAGTTGCCATAGTGAAATATAGTGTGTACTTCACTCAACAAATTAGTGACTCTTCTAAGTCATAAGTGCCATTTTCTGACCATGCAAGGGCCCCTCACACATATGCTTTAAGACTGTATTCAATACTTCATGGCCAAAGACTTGACAATTCAAGTACAAAATCACATTATTATACATATATAAGACATGTTTCTAGATAATTTGGACAATAGACTTGAAAACATGTGCATATGCAATGTGATCCCAAAACCACTGGCAGATACACAGAGTTGCTGTATTACTTAGTCTTTGTTTTCCTGAAAGGTGTTGAGAATTGTCCATATGAGTTCACACAACATCACTCACTTTGTCATACCACCTTGAACATTGTCTCCTGCTCTCTTTGTTTGGCAATTCTTTGCAATTGCAAGTTGAGCACCTCCCGTGGGAGCAGTAACAAAGGTGGTTCCACTTGAGCCAATAGTGTTGGCAATGTCATTGCATTTGGACTTGATGGGCATGTGCTTGGAGATGTGAGGTTCCAGTTACTCAGCAGCTGGTGCTGATGGCTGCCATGGAGCTTTGGATGGGTCTGCTTTTTCACAACAGGCACTGTTGTCTTGGTTGGCACCACCTTCTGAATGGGAATGACCTTAATGGGCATGACATTCTGTGTGGGAGTTTTGACAGTGGAAGCAGCTTTCTGCACCTTCTTTGATGGAGGAGTCTTTGGTGGCATGGGATTGGTGAGAGGCTTAGCAACAATAGGTGGAGTGGGTAGCCTTGGTTTGTTGGTGGGGATCACAAGATTGGCTGTGGAGTGCTCAGAAGAGACAGGAGGGTCTCTGAGTGCAGTGATATAAAAGCCTGAGAAGTCCCAGTTCCAGTTGTTTTGAGTGAATGGCACAATTGCTTCTTCCATTGCATGCAAGAAGGAAAAATTCTGGTCAGGGGTAAATGACATGCCCAGAATACCATAGTGATACATGCCTGCCCCAAAATTGGGCAAGTGGTTGGCAGTAGCAATGTACATGCAAGAGTACATGCCAGGGCCATGGATGCCCTGTGAGAGCACATGATATGAGTTGAGCAGTGGGAATAGGGTTTGAGAAGAAGGCTGAGTAAGGGAATGGGAAGGAAGCACAGGAGAGAGGAGCTGATCTTGTGTCTATGGTAGGGCCTAGCAGGAAGCAGGCAAATCATGAGTCTAGACAATCTGTTTGAATAATGATCAGAAAGCTTACCACCAGTGGAATGCCAACATTCCCATACATTGATGCATCAATCAGCAGGAGAGGTGGAATAACTACAGCTTGTGATGCATCATTATCCCCAAGAGATTTGTGTGGAACTCTATAAAGGGAGAGGGAACTTGGATCCCACTCAATGTCTGCAGAGCCTCCTTCTCCCTCACACTCTTCATCCTCTCTGTCCATTTCCCCAGTTCCCTCCTCTCCATTGACTTCCTCTTCTTCTGCCCTCTCCTCTCCTTTATTGCCTTTGCCCAGGGATTCCTCAAGTTGTTCCTCTCCATTTCCCCCACCTTCTCCATCAAACCCATACGCAGACTCTGCTCCTGCAGTAGTAGTCTTGTATCCACCCTCTGATGTATCATTCCCAAAGTGACTTGTCACTTCGTCTTCAGGTGCCTCGCCTAGACCAGGACCTGAGGGATCACATTGTTCCACAGCTGTAGATAATGATTGGTGAGTACACTGAGGTATTACTTCAAAACTGCACTTACAAAACAGTGCTTCTGCATATTCTTGGAATGCAGAGAGCAAGGTGTTCTCTTTGTTGGGGAATAAGCCTGCAAATGTATTGCCTTGGGGTGTCTCATCTGGGTGATACCTAAAAGCCATAGCTGTTAGGCTGTGTATGGTAGAAATAATACTGACAAAAACTATAATAGGGCAGTGATTGCCCAGACTCAGCCACTGCCAAAGAGGCCCAAAGAATGACTATATTCACCTATAATAGGGCAGTGATTTCCCAGACTTCTAGGGATTAGCTAGGAGTAGTAAATAGGTATAAAGTAAACTCACCTCATCTGCTGCCAAAGAGGGGCAAAGAATGACTGAGGAATCCAAAGTGAAAACTAAGTATATATATGTGGCAGAATGGGCAGAGAAGCACTTGCTAATGATAATCAGGGAACAGGAACAGGAACAAGGAGGAAATGGAATTAAGCGATGTAAGGAAGTGATAGAGCATCCATGGAGGCTCAAGAGTGATGACAAGAAAAGGATGATGAAGTGCAATAAGAGTCCACACAAGTCTGTATGAAATTCGAGCAGACATTGAGACTCTGAGTGATTCTGCCTGGCAGCAGAACAGAGGTAACATTCTGGGAGTGTGGAGTTGGCATTCTGGTTCTGGAGTTCACTATATTTTGTCAAATACAAGTACTTACAACAGCGAAGTGATGTCTCAGTTCTTAGGCAGATCTGGACCAGCACACAGGAACAAGACAGTGAACCGAGTGTGATCTTTGATGAATGTTGCAAAGTGTGTGGGCACAAAAGGAAGGTCATTGATTGCCCTCTTTAGATTGGTAAGGTGGCTTCAATGGATTCATACAAGGGAGCAGGCTTACTCCTGGATTTTCTTGACATCAGTTTTGCTGGATGCCATAGGAAATCTCTGCCCCCTTTTCTGCAGTTCATATATCTCCTTAATTCTCTGCTTTACCTTGTTGTCCTTGTTCTCCAAAAGTTCCTTGCACAGCTTATGCAAGGCACTGAGCTGTCAACCACTAGACAAAAAGGTACCAGCTTCTTTTGCAGCTTCAATGTGTGGTTGACATGGTTGTAGTATTCCAAGCTGTGTATCTTGGCCTGTGAAAGGCAGCACAAGCCTTTCTGCTCAAGGAATTGTCAAACATGGACTTCTTCTTGCCAAGAGCTCGAGTCTTCCTTGAACCATTGGAGCACCAGTGGAACCAATTGTGCAAATCACTGGAAATTAGTTAGTCTCCCAAAACAACCATTACTAGACTTAGACTGGTGATAAGCACTCAAAACTTACTGCTTTATGCACTTCAATTGCCTTCCCGAGCATCTCCATTTGATCAGGGGTAAGTGGAGTGTTGTCTGGAATGTCTTTGAACTCTTCACATCTCTCAGGCCATCTCTCAAACCAGATGGCATTTAACTTTGGCCAGAATCAGACATAGTCTTTTTGCTTGGTGTGGTTCAGGTATTATTGTAAGTATTCCTGAAGGAACTCATACTGCTTATCCATCATCCAAGAGACTGGTTCCATCTGTCATCATATCCATCAGGATGTTGGCAATGACACAGTAAGTGATATGTACTTTTTCTTGTCAGTAATTCAAGGGAGCACAAGGAATGAAATGCATTCCTTCTGAAGATCTGCCATTGGATATAAAATGATGAAAATTCTCAGACAATGCTGGTTAGTACTAGTCAAATTCACAGCATCCGACATGCAATGAGCAACAAGACTTCCCAAAAGGTCCCCAACAATCCTGATCTAGAACAAACCCATCAAACATGATTCACATCTATGATGGATCCACCAATCCGAGATTTGGATCTTGAATAGCTAGAATTTAGAAATACTTTGGGACTGTCAGGACAACTTGAAGATGTTCCTGGCACACCATGATTGCATGGGGCTATCGAAAGACATATTATGGAAAGTAAGTTTTCACACTCTATCCATCTCTATATTACATTTGCTCCATTGGACTATGTGGTAGAAACTGCCAGAAAATTAGCAAAAATGACAAGAAAGGGCATCACAAGAGACAAACACCACTATGGTAAGTCCATGATGAGTTTTTCAGGTGCATTGTACAGAGTGAGCAGCCATATTGAAGTGGACAGAACAACCCCATTGGGGATATAGGAGACACATTGATTGTGCTAGTGAACAACTCACTGGTGTCTTTCCTTGACTCATTCACACATGAACTTGCAGGTTCTTCATCACCATCCACCTCCCTTGCCTCCCTCAACATGATGCTTTAAAAGGCAGTGGATTTGGATCAACATGTTGGAGCACTTCATGCAACAGTCCTACAGAATAAAGGGGTGGGGACAGAAATTATGGACACTGAGGCCACAGTATGTAGGATCAAGCACATTGTGAAGACATTTTACTCCACAGCACAACCAAGCCTCCCAATGCCCTACTATGCAGACAGAGTTGTGGGGAGCTGCAGTACCAGTATTTTCCAGACATCACTCCCCTCAGTAGCACATAAGATGTGAGTCTTACTCAAGGGATAGACAGACCAAATATAGATTACAGAATGATTAGCTCAAGCCTTGAGGGCATAGTAGCACTGTAATTATGGGTGCTGTATGAATGTAATAATTATATCTAATTTGATTCAATCTCAAACATAGACACTTAATAAGGTACTTCTACTATACTCCTGGATTGCGGCACACACTTCTTGATTGGTTTGATTAGTGCTGATATCAATTTCATTCCATCTAAATTGAGTACCAAGAAAGACCTTCATTGATTTGGACAGGAAGTTTCCAAGTAATATGAGCTGGGCCCACATGATTTGTGATGTAACTAGTTAAGGCAATCACTGAGCCTTGCCCAGGTCAACTGCATCTAACATCCCCAAAAGAGCCTCCTCCAGTGTGCTGACATGAATGAATGATGAGCAGCTGATTCCTAGCACATGGAAATGTGCCTAGGGTTGTATTGTGAGCAGAGTTGTGTAAGGAACTGTAAGTTGAACATACCAAGTAGAGAATATGCTCACTCTGCAACCACACATGACCAAGTAGAATGGCCAAGGGACCCAGAGTGAGGAATGTTGAAAGTGAACCCATGGTAGGTCTGCTAGTAACAGTTTTTCCCATTCACCTGCATGGCAGTGATGGGCAAGTGAGGGGGGGTGGTAGCAGCAAGTGAAGGGACAACTATTAGTTCCACAGGAGGAGTGGGGGCCACTGTTGCAGGGCCTAATTTCCCAGTAGGTGTGGGTGTGACTACAGTTGTAGCAACAGGATGGATAGGCACAGGAGCAGGAGCAGAAGCAGGCATGAGAGCAGGAGCAGGAGGGGTGGTTGCCAGTGATGCAGGTGCATGGGCCTGAACATTGCTTGCAACTACAGTGCTGATCTGGTTAGCTTCTGCTTGACTGAGGGTCAGTGAAGAAAGAAGCTGAAGAATGGTGTCTGCAAGGAAGAAATGTCAGATGTAGCAATTAACCAAAGTGTTGGACATACCAAACTGTGTGGTGGGGGTGTTGGAAGTCATATTTAATGGTGGGTGGTAAAGTGACTGCTGGGCTGTCAACTGGGTGATGAGGGTAGCAAGAACAAATTTTATATACACAAATTGCATGCTGTGAGCACAGATCTGTCTGGAGTGGAGTCCATGTATGGAGGTTGGCCTGCTCAAAGAGCAACACAAAATATTACTGAGGACAAAGAGCATGTGGAGATAAGGTAGAAGCAGCAGAATATTGACCTCTTGATTGCTTCAGCACAACTCTGGGGGCACAAGTAGCGATGCAAAGACCATGTTAGATGAAAAGTGGCATTGCAACCTCATAGCATTGAAGGTGGAAGTAATTGGATGAGGCACCAGGGTTCATATTCCTGGAGGAATTTGCAGATCCTATTCACATTCATATTATTATCCTGGCATTCTGTGGATCAACTAAGTATCCTATGGATCAACTTCTTGAACTGAAATTTGTTGAACACCTGCAATGCTCTCCTTCCACCTTTCCAAAATTTCAAGCTCCAGCTTTTGACCCATTCCTGACCTTGTACATCAGGAAACATACATTTCCACTGAGGTGACTAATACATCTGAGATGATTGAAATTAGTCATCTCAGATGCATTTAGTCATTTCAGAAACTTAGTTGCTTAAACACTTGGCTATGTGTACTTTTTATCAAGGAAGGTAGACCTTTATCCTATCAGTGACTTCTGTGGCATAGATTGATAGTTGGCTCAGACTGTTAGGACCATAGTTATCTAAAGGGTTAGTCTATTAAGTATGTGGGATAGATACACAATAAGCTTGCTCAGTGAGGATAGTCTAAAAGATGGCCAGATGATAGATTATCTAGATCACTCAAACCATTAGAAATGTGGGCATTCAAAGAATTAGTCTGTTTAGCATGTGGGGTAGATGGATCCCATATCACTCAGACAAGACAGTCTCAACGATGGCTGGTTGGTAATACTCTTAGTTTCTTGGTTGAAGTAGTCTATTTGTTACCTAGTAATCCCAGGTAAAAGGGTGTATAAGTTAATTATGTTATCAGCTCCATTGTTACTCAGCTACACTAGCACCCCATTCCATCAGCAAGTAAGACATTGAGAATAATAGAGTGCTCAGCTTTGTGATTACTCAGCCACCCAGAAACCCATGACATTAACAATTTAGACATGGCAAACAATAGAGGGCTCAGTTTCATCATCATCCAGCTCCATTGCATTGACAAGTAAGAAAAATGAAGGGCTTAGCTGCCTAGTTCAAGAAGGACTATAAGTATGTACAGAATAGAATGATATAAATGTCAAACACTAGAGTCTGACTCATAACAAAGGGCTCTCCCTGAAATCTGATTATTGGTCTTTGCACACAAAGCAGCATTGGTTTGCTTTGCACTGTGAGCCCCAACATACTTCTGAGCACCTGCAAAAAGCTTCTTTCACTTCTTCTCGGAAACTCAATCCACAGAGACCATCACTTCATCCATCACATACCCCCATAGCTTATTCGAGAACATACCATTAGCCTTGGACAATGGAACAAATTTACCAGTGTCCCATTGTCTGAAAGCACACTCAACCTATGGCAAAGCGTGCTAGGAATCAGGTGAGCTCAATGCAGTAATGTAGTACTCACAGCCATAATGGAGAGAATAAGGGCCCCACGAGGCCACAGGCCACTTGATGTGGTCTGCTGAGTCTCAGGAATGTGTTCAACAGTCTCTAAGTACAGGGAAAAAGTGTAAAGGATGCACTCATGCACTCATGCACCTTTGCAAACCTAAATTTTGGTCCATAGCATCAGATTATACACTCAACCCATTACATACCGGATCCTCACAATCAGCATTGCCAAACTCCTCTCACATGTATGGATAGTGTCAAGGTGGTACAGAAAATTTACCACCATGTTTATTGACCTCTTCAGTGGGCTCCAGAACAGCCCACACCACATAGTCAGATCAATCCTTTGGGTTGTTGAAGGCAATGTACTGATTGAAGAAGGCTGCAACAGCCTTTTCAGCATGAGTTGCAAATGTACCTCACCAGCTGTAGACTTGTTGCTTGAGCTACACCATTCACTCAGAGTCATGTCATACCAGGAAGACGAAATGTGCTAGACGTACCAGATAGAATACTGGATCATTCTTATAGAAAAGTGTGTGCTTCAGTTGTGGGATGAAAGTGTCCCAAAGCTTCTTGGCATGTTTGATGGAGTCAGTGATCTCCTGTGGATCATCCAAGGTCATGGTGTAGTCACAGAACATAGGAATGACATGAAGCTTCCATGCTTTTATTGTCCTGGGCAGCCCAGGTAAGTCTTTGTTCTTGAATTTCTTTGCCTTGTCATGTTTCTTCTTGTAGCTCCATGAGCATGGGCTGCCACCATTGATATTTGTGTGCCACTGTCATTATAAGGGCTGCTGGATTTGCCATCAGCCACATCTCATATTGGGTGGCCATGGATTCCGACATGGTCACTGACATGTTCAGTGCTCAATATCACTTTAAATGGCTGCTTCTTGAAGTTGTGCCACTGCTGTTGTGACAAAACCTGTTGTGACACAACCTTCACTTGGGGCTTGAAAGTGTACAGTAGTTAACTAAAACTGAGAAGAATGCAATTCAATGCATTACCTTAGGATGGGCCTTGGTATGATTAGATTTGAACACTTTGCTTTGAAGATGCCATCAGGGCTCTGACTCCAGGTCATGATTAGCCCTGGCATGCACTCTGTTGTCTATGTCCTCTGTGACTTCATCATTTTCTTGCTTCCCCTTTGTCTGTTATCTTTACTTTTGCCATCCCTGGATTTGACATATATGTGATGTCCATGACTCAGCAGGACCTTGGTAGCCTTGGATGGCTGCTTCTTGAGATTATGTGATTGTGGTTGTGATGCAAGCTCCCTTCTTGGCTAGAAAGTATAGAGTAGTTAGCTAAAAACCTGCAAGTAAAAGATGTACTGTTACCTTGTGAGATTTCGAGTCCCCCTCTGAGCTGTGATCACCACCTCCATGTACATTGTGTTCAAGCCAGGAGCTTGTAGGAGTGCTATTGCACTGATTGGGTCGACTCAGGGAGCTGAAATAAGCTTGGGAAGTACCTGGAGTCCACTGTGAGTAACCAATCTATTGGAGTAGGTATGAAGATGTACAGTACCTGGAGTCCACTGTGAGTAACCAAAGACTAACTACAGTGGACTCTGAGGACTATGGCCGACCTAATGTAAACAAA
>KN826143.1:0-10147 GCA_000827395.1 Paxillus rubicundulus Ve08.2h10
GTTGCTTATATATATCCTATAAACATATTTAGAATGTCTCCTAGCACAAATTTTGATTTTGACTTTTAGTTTTTAATTCCCATATGAGTATATAGAGTCTGCATGAATTCCACATGGATTCCGAGCGGGCGCTGAAAGTCCAAGTGGATCTGCCTGGTGGCAGAGTGGAGGTACGAAGTCCGACATTCCAGAAGTGCAGAGTTGGTGTTCCGGTTCTGGAGTTCACTGTATTTTGTCATCCATCATAATCTTCAGGCATATTGTCAATGCAGCAAGCACAAAGTACCATAATCTTATCACTAATCTGGCAGCCACAATAAATAAACTCCGTTTAAAATAGGTGCCTCTGTCCGAGTCCGTCCCAGGTTTCTTACCTGGACTTTTCCACAGGACTGCACACCCGAACTAGCTCTTAGGTTCGTTGATTTTTTGAAAATCCAGACTGATCTTTGCCCGATTTCTTATCGGAGCACATCGGGGAGGAGTTTTTTCCTCATCTGTGACGCGTGACGAACCTAAGGTCATATCTATACGGTACTCGCAGATCAAATCTTTGTGAAACATGTACGCCTTTACATAAAATGAATCCACAAAAAGCAGTGGTACGGTCATGAAACGGTATCAAAAATGATCTCCAGCTCGGGCAATCGCGATGAGCGTCACCAATCCGACCCTACGGCAATCAGCGTTTCGTTAATGCATTCTCGTCGTAATTGCTTCGAAGGGACGCTTGATATGATAGCAGGGTACGACGGGATGGCGAAGGTCACTTGCGCTGCTCCGGAGGGAGAGGAGGGAAGCGCGATCTTCGCGGTTGCGGCCGTTGAGCACAATCCTTCGTTCACCCAAACACCAGCGGGACCTGAGAATAGGAAAAATAATGCGGGTAAGCTGTGTGGACAACATCAAGGAACCTACCTCCCGGTACATTGTTATAAGTCCACCATTTGGCAGTCCAAAGGCCACCGCTGGCGGGTCCGAAGTCAATAGGCCTTCTTCATATTATTTATTGCCACTTACTTGTAAGTAACTTGGTTGCCTGCCACATACTGACGGACAGCGAAATCAGGGACAGCACGCAAATGAGGCAGAGTGAAGTTTGACATACAACAACATCCGACCGCCATGACGTGATTCCGACGCAAGGGCCCGCCGTTGACGTAGTGGTCGCAATCATCGAGGTTCTCGTTGGAGTTGTCGAAGTGACAGGCACGGCCGTCGTGGTAGTAGTGGGTCCACCTCCCCCACTAGATCCACCCGTGAGTGCTTCTTTTACTGCGGTATTATAGTGATTATTCGCTATACGGGATCGAGTCACCCAAGTTCTCAACTTCGAGAAAAGAAAAAACAGGGCACTGACCATAAGCCTGGGACATATCCCACAGCATCACACCTCCGAATGACGTGTACTTGCTTCTCGTTTCATCGATGATGGCGGCCATTGTGGAGGAATCGACATAACCAGATCCTGCTGCACTGGATGATGCTGGAGCACCGATGAATACTTTCACTTTCGGATTCGGAGACACCGTCTTGGCCCAGTTGTCCCTGATGTACAGGTCAGACAGTTCGGACGGAGGATGAGCCATGTTGGACATCACCAAGTTCCAAAATTCCAGGCCTTTCGGACGGCGGAAATGAGTACTGACCGCACGAAAACTGGATGTTACGCACGTTCGTGTTATTGTAATTGATAAGACCACAGTAGTTGTTGTCTGTATGCAACATAAGACTCACCAATCTCCACCACTCAATAAACTTACAGAATTGCACAAAAACAGCGTCGAAGGGGACAGCATTCAAGGTGTTGCCAATATAAGCGTCAGGATAGGGGCATTGGGGGGCTACAAAGGATTCTCAGTGAATTTCTACAGAGATGGCCTCACCACTCCACGTACCTGCGGTGATGTAATAGCTGCAATGTTTGAGAATCGTGAGAATAAACCACCGTCCAACAGCAGCACGCTACATACGATTTGCTTCCACTGTCCATCAACTGACGAAGTGTTGTAAGGAATGCAGTGAAGCCTGTCTGGCTTCCACCCTCGATGTCCATGTCAATTCTTTTTCAAACGTCAGTGACGCTGTTATAATCCAGAAGTATAACACTCTCACCCATCCAGCACTGCACTGCCAAAGGGACGAGTGTTGCTAGATCCACCAAGGAACAAGTTCCAGATTGTGTGCGCAAAGGCTTCTCCCTCAGCGTCACTAATGAAGGACGCTGCTGCAGTGGCTCCACCGAGGGAAAGAGTCACGATCTTTCCCCTGGTTTGGCAAGTCTGAATTTCCGAGGCTAGGAATGTACAGTTGGGAAGTGCAGTTCCAGGAAAGGCACCGTTGTCGCTCGTGCTACAAGTCTACCACAAAGCGTAAGTATACAACGTGTTGCCTGGAAGAGGTCGTGCGGTGCTCACGTTAGCAAGATTCACGGACGGTAGGCCGCCCGTGGAAATAAACTGATCCAAGAAGGCGATAGGAATGATGTCAACAGAATCGTCCTGTCTACTATGTGAGAAACAGGTATTCACTCATGAAGAGGTGTACTGACTTGGCAGTAAAATGAGACGGGCTGTTGCCAGTTGCCAGTGTCGCTGGGATTGATAGCGCCATACGAATTCTGGCCCCAGTATCTAACCTGGCATAAAGAAGGGCTGAAAGCAGAGGGCGTCGCGACTCACACCGCCAGCTTGAGTGAGAGATCAATACGAGAATACCACCATCGAATGGTCACTTACATTGGTATTCAGCGACATGTCAAATGCGCTAACCAGGGACCGAATGAAGTACAGCATGAGAAACAAAATGGATGTGGCTGAGCGAGGCATCATTAACTGGAAGGTAAGCATAGCGCAAAGTGCAAAGAGCCCAGCACAGGCGCTGGAAATACGTAGACGGCGAGTCGTTGACTGGCACGAAGGTGTTGATCCATGGGCTTTATGCATTCCCAACGAACAAACAAGGCCATCTGAGAGCCCCTAAGTTCATTAGAAGGGACGTGTTGAAAGCTCACCAAATTCATTGGAAGCGACGTGAATGGTGACAGCAGATGAGCTGACGTCGCCACATCGACGGGTCAGGGAATAGATCGGGAAAATGCTACGCCCAACGCCGCGGTAGTGATACACCTGACTGTTTATTCCGAGGATCGTCGACCCGAACGATTGTCATCGCAGTGAGAGGGTCGCATTAAATAAGAGCACTTCGCCCAAGGCCAACACCTAGAAGTGCATGGTGTGACCAGTTCAACATCCAACACCCGGTGAGTTCAATTTGACTGTGAACGTCGATGGACTGCAGCAAGGCCGCCACGACGTCCAAACTCCTCTCAATAGGGGATCTGTCGTCTACAGCCGAACATCCAAACAGTCCTGATGGTATAGGCTTGTGGCCAGGGTAGTGCATCGGGTAATCTAAGTGGTTGATACATTGCCGAGTCACCAATAAAATGAGGCTGGACACCATCCACATCGAAGGATGACAAGGGCCGCTGCACCGTTCGCTATACAACATTTGGTAGCCCTTCCAAAATGAGTCACTCGTTATCAATCGTCCCTGAGGGTTATCACCAACATTCAAGTTGGCTTAGTTGTTCTGCAAGGCAGCTCACAGGTTTACTGGGAATCCTATAGCCTCTTCACGCACCAGCGCAAATACCAAAACTTGAACCCTCCTACTTCTTCCTCCGTTAAGCTAGTGTCGACTTCAACCAGACCCTTCCGGAACGCTACGCCATCCCACAGCTCGATCCACGACTGGGGCGAGTGGCAGAACATATCAAATTCAGAACCAAGCGCCCCATCCTTCTTCACACCTTTCTCCTGTAAACCAAAACTCCCTCCACAAATGATGGATCCAGCTTTCGGAGACAGCAGCCCTGCAAATGCACGCGCGAGGTGCACTTGCTTGGCTTCGCTGAACAGATGAAAAAAGTTGGACGCATGGATTGCGCTAGCGCGCCCGTGGAGGGGGTTCAGCGATGTCAGGGAAGAAAGGTCCGGTTCTGGGGAGTCTGGAGCTGTTTCGAACGCTGGCACCACAGAGAGCATGGCGAGGTCTGTAGCATCTCCGGGTATGAAGTGGCCGGGAAACGTATCTGGGGTCGTCCCGAACAACTTGTGTCCTAACCCTCCAAATTCTTGCCCAATAATAAGCCCACCTCACGTTACGGCTGAACTACGGACTTACCGGGGTGTAGGTCTGAACCAATAACGCGGTTAGCTGGGAAACCATCCACTACCACCTTCCTGATATCTGTGCCAACTGAAAGGGCCCAGAGTTTTGTATGTCAATTGCTGGATCCTGAGTTGACGTCAAGCTTACGAAAACACCCTATATCCAAGAATATCGCGTCGGGACGTGTGCGCCCTATACTTAAAATGTCATTGTACCCCTGCACTTGCGCGAGCTGACAACTACAGTCGTGTCAGAGGTTTGCGGACCTTTATCAACCGGAGCACTCACTGCAGAAACACGAATCCTACAATGCAGGGATAGGGTGCAACCTACCAGGAGTTCAGGGCTCCACGAAGGCGTCACGGTCGTCGACCCTTCTTGAAAGAACACTCACTTTGTAGGCTGCTTCTTGCACCTCGAAGATGTGCTGTTTCAATTCCTTGTCATCGGTGATCCCTGTCTGCGCCTTGAAGAATTCGGCCTGTGATGGAGTGATCTTATAGTGTTGCTCTTGTAGGGCTAATAAACTGTCTTGCTTGACGGAAATGTCCCCGAGAGAGATGGTTGCAGATGACTGTTGGTTCTGTTCAGGTTTTCCAGTGGACATATCGCATGGGTGTCAACTAGAACGGAAGGGGATGCACATAGGTACCTTGCCTTCACCTTGCTATATATATATGATGCATGTAGGGCTGGCATCTGATACGAATCATGTCATTCGCATATTTGCTTGCGTCTAGTTTCCGTATGCAAACCTTACGTTGATATAACAGGTCCATGATCGTCTGATGTGGCCGCCACACTGCCAATTGATGGACGATCCAGTAGTATTTTGGCGTTCGCCAAAGATCCCACTGGCCGCCCACAGAGTTCTAAAATTCACCAGTTTCAGTTCCAACAGCACCCCTGAACATACTAAATAGGCTAGACTTTCATGCATACGTACTACCCAACGAGCTGGAATGGCATGGGATACGTGGTCCCGTGGTCCGCTCACCCCCCACAACAGAGTTAACAGACAAGTTCGTCGATGAAACCGAAAACAATACTTGACAATACAACCACTCAGGCTGCACAACCACAACTCGATCAATGACGCGTACATAGTTTATATATAAGAGTCTACACCAACCTGCATGAATTCAGAGTCCAGATTCCGGGTGGTAAGCAAGGAAGAAACGAGCGCAAGTAAACAGATGCACTCGAGGATGTGCTACCCCACTATTCATCCCACAATACTAGGCATACAGTTTTTTCCAGGGACACCACTCTGTTCCTATGAAAAGAAAAAAGTGACGGAAATATAGCCTTTTATGCGCAGCGAGCACTGGTGATGTAGTATTGTGGCAAGCGGTAGACTGGTGTGAGTTCCGAGGTTTACTGGTGTAGTAGGTTCCGAGGTAGGCTGTGGTGTAGGTCCCATGTCATGATTAATAAGTTGATCTGATCCATCAGGATGTGCCATCAGAGACGTTTGTGATGTACATGCCCCTGAAGTTGAGCCTGAAAAAGTAAACGAACAAGGATCAGCTCGGACCCGATTACCCAAGCAAGCGGAAGAAACGAAAGGATGACGGATGAAAGGACAGACGGACGAAAGAGGATAAACGGATGTCGATAAAATGATGAAATGATAAGAGGACGAAAGTACGAACAAAAAAAGACAGTCAAACCCAGTAGACGCAGTCGACCACATCGCAATCGCATCCGGATCTGGGTCCACCGGCGCCCATGCGTACCCATGCCCACTCATCTACGTCGGCGTCGGCGTCAACGCGAACTGCTCACATCTATCAGCGCCTGTATATCACACGTAGCTCCCTGTATCCCAGTCCCCGTTCTTCCTACCGCGCCACCACCGGGGCCAGATACTTAAGTAGTGCCAAGTGACCTATGTTGCGAAGTAAACCACCCCCGAAAGAACTCGTCCATCGAATACGTAAACGAAACATTGAAATGGCATAGTCATGCATGTGCGAGAGCCCAGAAGCCGGAGGAGGCCCGTCCCGTGAATTGTGGGTCCTTGTCGTCAACGATGAATAACACGTACTCGTCGAGTCCAGTAGGGCTGGTGTCAACGCTGTCGTCGGAGTAATAACCCACTGGTGGGGAAAAGTCCACTTGTCCATGCAGGGGCAGTCGGCCCAGCTCGTTGCTATACAATGGGAGGGTGAACGGCTGTGAGATGTGTGGGGAACGTCTTGGGGGTTGCGGCATGATTCGGCGATCGTGTGAGGCCCATCTGGCGGGTGGTCTGTCAAAAGAGGACTGTCAAACTCCCTGACGTGCTTCGTCGTCGGTGTGCGCCCACATATTGCGCAAGTCGGATGACATTCCCGAGAATCGTCCAGCATGCTTGCGGTGAGGACGTCCCTTGGAGGAAAAGGACAGACAACTACAATGAGCGAAAGGTCTAAAACGAGCTATGGAAAAGGGAAAGACGCTTACACAACACATCTGAAGATCCTCCAAACAAGGGGGGACAAGTAACGTCTTCATGACCATTTGTACCTGCTGGAAGTACTTCCGCCCGACAGAATGCTTTGAATCGGACCCCTCCGGAAAGACACGGGGATCGTCCGAAAACCGCGAGCCAACCGCACAAACAAGGAGATACACTGCACAGAAAGGCGACTCGTGTAAATGGTCCCATTGCATGACCTTGCGTTCAAATAATGGGCAATGCAGAAGAAGCACTAGACAGTTCATGTAGACGAAGTAGAGGTCGACCAGCGATATTCCCAAATCTTCGTCAGGGAACGCGTACTGGGTCTCTTTAATGTTCGGTCTCTTTGATGTTTCTTGTTACATCCTACCGCTTGGGGCGGCAAGGATCAGCATCCAGACAGCCAGAAAGTCAGCATCCACAAGGAAATCTTACCAGGAACCGTTCGCCCGAGACCCGGTTTCGAAAAAGCTATCTAATCGACCGTCCCCGCCCCCAGCGTGTTCCTGCTTCACATCTATCGCCTTCTGTATGAACATGATGCCGCTGGACTTGCAAAAGAACCTTAGCTAGTGTGGAAGGGGTTCAGGTTCATATTCTTGAGGCTCTCGGAAAGGCGGATGGTCACCGTGTCATCATCGTCGCTCACTACGAAATCGTCGTCGTTAGCGAGGGTTGCATTCGTAGAAGTTGATAAGGTGTTCATGTGAGGATGAGGTGTTACCTCTGATGCCATATTTCTCTACTATCTATCCGAGCAACCACCCAGTTCTTGCGCGAAATCGGCATCTCGGCAGACATACGAATGGGCAACGCACGATGGGAAACGCCGAAGTGTATACACACCCTTTTTCAAAAGTAACCTCCGTCTTTTCTAGTCAAGTCTCGACATTCTCCATGGATCCACACATCTAACGCCAAACGATAACCGAGTCAAGGGATATGACCTTGTAGCGAAGGATGCAATAGTCAGACGAACCTTTTGGGAACCGGTCGTTTCCGTGCAGGCAGGTTAGTCTAGGGCCACCAGCGAGCCTGAGAGTTGGAGGACACATCTTTGCGGCCGCACATACGTCCACCCCACGTCTGATCATGTAATCTCATCTCGAAATGCACTGGCCTGGAGTGACAGTATTGAAACTGATTATTTACTTGTGACTAGCTAGGTTGTTGGTTCGAATCCCACGCCAGCCATCTTATTGAGTCTGTTTTTTGCTGTTTTCTCAATCCCTAGGTCACGTGCAAGTGGCTGACGTGGTGTTTGTTGTGATGCTTGGCCAGCATCAAAGTGGTCTGAGGTCCACTGGAGGTTCGACGAAAATCCCTTCTCACATGTAGGTAAGAGGCTGTCACAGCCTTTTGCAGTTCTGGGGTGGCTGGACCTTCGCGACAAATAACGGTGTATACAGCGACCCGCCGGCTTCTGCCAGTACGGACCGACGGAGCCGTTGGGTCAGTTCCCTGGCCGAATTCGACGATGGGGGGAGCAATTGGGGAGGCAAGTGGAACTTGGAGTACTAGTATACATGCCCACTGCCCAGCCACACCGGCAGTCCAACTAGTGACACGAGGCAATGGAAATGCCGTCAATTTGGTAGCTCAGAACGTCTGGAGACGTCTTGAGGAAGTCAGTTTATCTAATGGCTGTACGCCGTCGTCCTCCAAGGAATTTAGTTTCTCGGGGAACAAGTCACTCAGACATCCCAGACGCAACGTAATGTTACTGTTTAGACACGCCCCCCTCTATCGAATGGGCCCAGGTTAAGGTGGGAAGAGGCATACGCTATGCCTTCTTCACCATTACCACCGCCAGGGGCCATTCGACTTCTACATTATCTTCCGCTTTCACTTTCACGCCATCTTGCTCCTCCGCGTTGCTCATGAGCGACTTCCAGAACCGCATGCAGATGTCGCCTTCAGGTCGTAGACTATCCTGTGGATTTTTTTCAAGGAACGTATGCAATGCACTGCAGGTGCGGAGGTAGCTGTAGAGATTGCTCCATGTCATGGCTTTCTTCATAAGAATAGGTTGGGGAGAAGGAAGGTGTGGATGATGCGTGCCTGGTAGGTCATCAGGACAAATGGCACCGTAGCCAAGAACGTACAACGATTACAGACCTGTGAAGTAGTGACGACTGAAACCCTTGAAAGTACCTTGCACGGCTTCCTCTGCGTTCGGAATGGCGATGAGATGATTGTCAAGGATTGATCTCCCAGGTTGCTGCCAATAGGGGCCAACAGAGTTCAGAGGATCGGTTCCCTGGAAAAATTGAGTTATTTGAGGGGCGAAGGTGGGGTATCTGGGCAGTCTGAATTCCGAGTAATTCTGGTGTAATTAAGGGAAGATACTATAAGTTGATGTCTGCAAGCTGTCAAAAGGCATGTACGAACCCAAATAGCAGCTGTTCCGTCCTTTCGAAGCACTCGAGCTGCTTCGGGCCACATGTTTGACCATTCAAACCAATGACCTGCTTGAGCTGCACGGAATCGGTGACAGGTTCAACAAAAAACCACCGTCTGGGATGTGTCAGACGGTGTACCTGCAATCATCAAGTCCACACTCTCTGACTCCAGAAAGTCCAGTTTCTCTGCAGGAGACTGAACATATTCTATTCGTCCTCTCTGGATGTCGTTCGACTTGAGCGCATTACGCGCAGACTCGACCATACCCGCACTTGGATCAACGCCGATGACTCTCTTGAAGGGCGTCAACTCGACGGTTGCCTGACCTACGTGATTGTTGAATCGACGTGCTACAGTCAACTCGGAGGACCAGGAAAACTTGCCAGTTCCACATCCCAAGTCTACGGCGGTAACCCATCTCGCTGCACCAGAGGAGCCGTGGAAGCGGAAGACGTATTCGAACAGAGCTCGGGGGTATGTTGGTCGGGATGCCGCGTAGATGGCAGTATCAAATGTCGCTTTCCCGAATGCCGCCATTGAGTTTGATGTATCTGGCTGCTCTTCTACCAAGGTACATTAAGTGCTGGAGCAGTCATCTAGTCATCACGGAGTCATCCCTAGCAACCCGAAACAGCAAACACTGCTGGCTTTGGTTGGTTTTGTTCACACCTCAAATTAGAGGGGTTGACATATTGGTACACAATTGTTTGGCCTTCATCACTAAATCTAATAAATTTGGATAATATCTTGTAGGAGCTTATAACCTACATATTTGTTGAATATCATTGAGAAGTATGTCTGCCAATGAGTACCAAAATGATGATGACATGTCAAAGTTTGATAGGCCTTTCTCAGAGCTATGGAATGATGCCATATCTTTTCCAGATATTATCAAACTGCTAACATATTACATTATGATTATAATAATTTATGTAGTCATCTATCTGCATTTGAATTATGATATTATTTGGCAGTCAACAACTGGTCTTACCATGGTTTCATGGTTCTGGTGACGTTAACACAAGAAACATGAGCAAATACAATATTTGAATGATATGCTGTTTTAGAATGAGAATAGTACTCTGTGTCCTGTGCGAATCCACATCGGTTGGATGACATAAG
>KN826144.1:0-10156 GCA_000827395.1 Paxillus rubicundulus Ve08.2h10
TGAACTTGTTGGTGTTATTGCTGCGAGCTCTTAGGATCTCACAAGCGTAACATTAGGATCTCACCAGCGTAAGAAAAGATCTAGCTTCCCTTTATTGATACTGCTATCCAGCAGCCTATCCCCTTGATACTCTGATCCAACCTCTGTGTTGTGCAATACTTTATCCTGCCTGGACAAGTGATACTTGATCTTGCCAGACAAGTGATACTCTGCTACCTGATCCTGCCTTTGTGCAGTGTGATTCAACAAGACATGGTCTCCATTCAACCCCATGAATACCAAACCTTCCTCCTCTAGGAGAGAAGCTACCAGACCCCAATCAACACTCTCACAGACCACCAGAGCCTGGAACATCCCTTACCACAAAGGGCTTGATCCTGGAAACTGATCCCGCCTCAGGAAAGAAGCAGCTGATTTACCACCTAGTTCCTCTTCTGACAAAGAAGAATAA
Source organism: Paxillus rubicundulus Ve08.2h10 (assembly GCA_000827395.1). Taxonomy (NCBI): domain Eukaryota; kingdom Fungi; phylum Basidiomycota; class Agaricomycetes; order Boletales; family Paxillaceae; genus Paxillus; species Paxillus rubicundulus. Next base: position 452 of record KN826144.1, read on the forward strand.
GACTCTGATACCACCCCTGATCTCACCAATCCTGACACCACCAGGGCTACGGAACCCACTGAACTCAAGATCGGTACTCCCTCTTTCTTTGATGGAAATACCAATGATGTCACCCAATGGATGTACTCTGTCATCAGTTATCTCACTTCAATGAGCAAGTCTATACCAATGACAAGAAGAAGATTATTGCTGCCCTCAGCTTCATGAACAAGGGCACTGCTGGCTCTTGGGCTGAAGCTTACTATGAAATTGCTGCCACCTCTGGGTGGGGAACTTGGGACAACTTCAGTGATAAATTCAAGAAGACCTTCATTGTCGCTGATGTTAGAGGCAATTCCCTCATCAAACTCACCACTCTCAACCAACACCAGTGTGGTTCTCTTGAGAAGTACAACTCAGAGTTCTGCCTCTTTAAGAGTCAATCTGGAGTCACTGATGAAGGTGCCCTAATCTCCTGATACAGCACTGGACTTGACACCTGCCTCTCCTTTCAAATAATGAACATGGACACTGTCCATGACACCCTCAGCAAGTGGATCACTAAAGTGGAACACTTCCATGTACAGAACCAATGGATCCAGACCCTCAAGTTCAGAATGACCTTCATTCCCTGCTCATCCAACCCCACTCATGATCCCAACACCATGGATGTTGACACTGTCAAGCTCACTCCCCTCCAGCAAGCTGAATACATGAAGAAAGGACTATGCTTTGTCTGTGGAAAGCATGGTCACTGCTCCACTGAACACAAAAGTGGTCAGGCTTCTACCAAGGGGTCCCCCTCTTCTTTGAAACCAACTCCTGTACAAGCATTTGAAGTCCCTCCCACTCCTACCCCGACACAATCTGCTGCTGATGCATACTTCTCTGAATTATGCAACTGAAACATCCCTGAATCCAAAGTCCTAGATGTACTTTGTACCTGCTTTGAAGACAAAGATCTCTCCGATGACAATTCCATCTCTGTTTCCAAGGTTGAACTTTATGGTCAGTCTTTTTAGATAGGAGAACCAATTTGATGTGACCCTCTCCTAAAACCAACCCTGTACTTGTAGCTGAACCATCTTTGAAATCTATGCACATTTCTATTTCGATGTTTGCTACTAAGACTGGGAAAATCATTGACACCAAAGCCCTCATTGATAGTGGAGCAGCTGCCTCACTAATTGATCACCACTTCATCCTGAGGAACCAACTCCCAATCAAATGACTTCCTATCCCTTTGAAACCCTACAACACTGATGGATCTCCCAATGTAGGAGGTATCATCAAATTCTCCACCACCCTTACCCTTCACATTGGAGAATATGAAATGGAACAGGAACTCTATGTCATGAACTGTGGCAAGGAGAACCTTATCCTTGGTCTCCCTTGGTTGTGCCACACCAACCCAACCATTGATTGGGCAGTCAACACCATCACCTTGCCCTCTCAATCATCCTCCCCTCGACATGACACCCCTGAAGCAATTTCCCAACAATACCTCATCTGATATCTTCAGTTAGACCCTGAACAATGCCTTGCCCAAATGATTCAGAAGAAACTTGACCCTATGGTCTGAGATTTCCGAAAAACCACCCTTGCCACCAAACTTGCTCAAAAAGACACAGAAATTCAGAAAGAAAAATGCACCCTTCCTCCTGAATTCTCCAAATTTGGTGAAGTCTTCAAAAAGAAGGCTACTGATTATGTACCCCCAACCCAACCCTTTGATCATGCCATTGATCTTGATGACTTCTTTGTTCCAAAGGTTGCCAAAACCTATCACCTGAACCCAAAAGAAGAAGCTTGCAAGGAATTCATCAAAGAACATCTTGAAACTGGTAAGATCTCCCCTTCTCAGTCTCCCCATGCATCTCCCTTCTTCTTTGTTCCAAAGAAAGACAATTCTCTTCATCCTTGTCAAGATCATCAATACATAAACTCCCATATGATCAAGAATGCCTACCCTCTTCCTTTTGTTTCCAACCTCATCAATAATTTCAAAGGATCGAAGATCTTCATGAAGATGGATATCTGCTGGGGATACAACAATATCCAGATTAAACCTGGGGATTGCTGGAAGCCAGCATTCATCACTCCTTTTGGCCTCTTTGAAACAAACATCATGTTCTTTGGACTTTGCAACTCCCCCCTGACATTCCAAGCCTTCATGAATCATGTCTTCACTGACTTCATTGCTGAAGGATGGCTGATCATCTACATGGATGATATCCTCATCCACTCCTCTGATCCAACTCTCCATTGTGAACGATCCCTGAAAGTCCTCTGCCACCTCAAAGAAAATGATCTATACCTCAAACTTGAAAAGTGCAAATTTGCCACTGATGAAGTTGATTTCCTCGGTCTGATCATTTGTGAAGGAGCAGTCAAGATGGATCCTGTCAACCTTGATGCTATTGCCAAATGGCAAACTCCCAAATCCATCAAGGAAGTTTGATACTTCCTTGGCTTCTGTAATTTCTACTGACAATTCATCCCTTCATTCTCCACAATTGAAAAACCCCTGACTGGCCTCACCCAGAAATCCTCCCCATGGGAATGGTCCCCTGACTGTGAATCCACTTTCTGTCATCTCCAGCACCTTTACATGCAATGCCCAGTCCTATCCATGCCAGATGTCACAAAACCCTTCTTTGTCATGACTTATGTGTCCCTCCACGCCACTGGTGGTGTTCTGATGCAAAAGGACACTAATTGAGATCTTCACCCTTGCACCTATTCCTCTGAAACCTTCTCCCCGCTGAATGCAACTATGATATTTACAATCATGAACTCTTGACTGTAATCTGTGCCTTAACAACCTGGCATCACTATCTCCAAGGAACTTGTCATCCAGTTACCATCCTCACTGACTGTTAAGATGCTGAGTCCTCCAGGCTGTCCAGAGTTGTTGGAGGTGGAGTGGACGTTGGCTTCAACTTATGTGTTGCACCCTTGTCCAAGTTCAGTCCAGTATTTACAAAGCGGGTGGAGTAACGGCGGAGTGGAGTAGTGGGTCAGAGTGATGACAAGAAGACTGGCTTCAAGTGTTGAGTGAAGGACTTAGGTTAGACAGAGAGGAGAAGTGATCAAAATCAATATTTGAACTGAGGAATACAAACTACAAGAGGGGTTTTATATACTATGGGGACAAGTAAACACGGAGGGCACCAGAGTGCCGGAGTGAAGCAGAATATGAGTCAGAGATGTCAAAGAGATAGGATTAAGTCGGGAAATGTCAGAACAAGTCAGAATTGGATTAATTGGAAGGTGGGATTATTAGATATGTCAAATGTCTGTCAAGTGTGAAGGATGAGGGACAAGGTACAGGATCAAGGATGAGGAACAAGGTACAGGAATCAGGGGTAAGAGAGATAAGCAGAAAAGCGGAAAGTGATAAGGCAGAAAAGCGGAAAAGTGGACTTGGGTATAGGTGAAAAGTGGATTTGGTGCAGAGTAGGTTCTGGAGGAGCGGAGTTGACTGGTGCAACATGGGATATAACACCAACCACAAAAATCTCACCTACTTCTGATTGCCCAAAAACTCTCTCGTCCACAAGCACATTGGATGCTTACCCTCTCTGACTATGATCTCATTTTTCAACACACCCCTGGAACTCAGATGGGCCCTGCTGATGCCCTCTCTTGCATGAATGGTCCAGACACCTCCACTGATAACCAAGATGTTACCCTCCTCCCTGACAACCTTTTCATAAATATCATTGATACAGAACTTATGTCCAAAATATGCTACTCTACTCCTGATGACCCCCTTGTCCTATCTGCCACCCAAGCCATGGAGGCTGAAGTCTCAATATTCCCTTGTGCCTCTCTCTCTGATTGGGACTATGATGGCGCTAATTCCTTCTTCAAGAAGTGCTTGTACATCCCTCCAGCCCACCAATCACAAATTGTGAAGTCCATCCATGACTCTGTATCCACAGGTCATCCTGGTATCACTCGCACCATTGCCCTTGTATCTCACAATTTCTGGTGGCCTGGACTCTCTACATTTGTCCGCAACTATGTCCTTGGATGTGCTACCTGCCAGTCTATGAAGGTCAACACCCATCCCACTGTCCCCATCCCTATCCCTGATCCCATCCACTTGCACTAGACCATTTCAGCAGGTTTCAGTTGACCTCATAATCTACCTTCCTATTTCTGATGGTTTTGATTCTCTCATGGTTGTGGTAGACCATGGGCTTACAAAGGGGGTAATCCTCTCTCCTTGTCACAAAACAATTGATGTGGTAGGTGTGGCAAATCTTTTCCTCAAAAATGTCTTCACTTGCTTTGGACTCCACAACAAGATTATCTCTGATCGAGGCCCACAATTTGCTTCTGCCTTTGCTCAAGAACTAGGCAGACTCCTTGACTATGACATCACCCTCTTCTTTGCTTATCACCCTCAAACTGATGGAGAAACTGAACGCATCAATCAAGAAGTTGAGACTTATCTTTATATCTTTTGTCATGGAAGACCCAATGAATGGAACTGGTTCCTCCCTGTGGCTGAATTCACTCTGTCACAAAGAAATCTCCCTTCTCCTTGATCCTCAGATATGAACCACATTCCTATCCTTCTATCTCTAAGAACTCCCCCCTACCTTCTATAGAAGAATGACTATCTTCCCTTGCTGATGCCCGAAAAGAAGCCCTTGCAGCCCACAAAATCACACCATGTGTTATGAAAGAACACGTAACCTCCAAATTCCAACCCTGGAATGCTGGTGACAAGGTCTGGCTAGAAGCATGAAATCTCAAATTTGGCTATCAATCCCGAAAGCCTGCCCCTAAATGAGAAGGACCATTTGAAATCCTTCAAGTTCTATCCCCTATCTCCTATCAACTAAATATTCCATTTACATGGAAAATACACAATGTCTTCCATGCTTCCCTTTTATCATCCTATTTGGAAACTCCTGAACACAGTCCGAACTATTCCAAACCTCTCCCTGACCTCATTGCCTCGGAAGAAGAATATGAAGTCGAAAAGATCCTCTCACATTGTGGTTCCCCTAATTGCCAACAATACCTTGTTGCCTGGAAAGGCTATCCTTCATCAGAAAATCCTTGGGAACCAGAATCTAATCTCCGCAACTCCACCTCAATCCTATATGATTATAAACTGTCCCTACCTCAAGATTTTCTCCATCTCATTCTCTCCAGACTTTGTAAACAACGAAACAACTAGTGCATAATGTCCCCTACCTGTCAAAACTGTTCTTCTTCCAATGTTGATCTGTTGCCCTTCACCATCCCTAAACATTGCTGTCTTCCCATCTTTTATGGTTGTCCTTGTTGAGAACTCCCCTCCAATGATACTATCACTCTTTACCACCAATTCACTCAGGATTCCCATAATGTACTCTATGTTGACAACCAAACTGAACTCACCTCCTCCCTCCATGACACCTGCCATGCCTTCCTTCAAACTCATCACCTTGAGTTCATTGTCAACCATATCCTTTCTAACAACCCTCCTGACTGGGGTTTCATCCACACCACTCTTCATAACATTCACACTGTGCAGACCCAATATCTCGCCAACGTATTCCATCAACTTGACTTTGGTGACCTTATGTACAATGTCAATGGACTCGCCCCTATCCAATCCAAGAAATTTGTCCTTCCAAAGATGATCCAAATGACCAACCCTCTATGTTCATTGATACCCCTGCATCCCAAAATGAATCCATCTCTTCTGAATCATTATTAACCTCCTCACACCACTCTACCCCATCTCAAACCCTTGAAGATCATCTCTCTCCTTCATCAACCCCTCTTAGAGTCCCTGCTCCCAACAGACAAACTCATTGTCAGCTACATCAACAAGTCATATTCTCCACCCCTTTGACACATGCCAATCACTCACCACCCACTTCACCACTGAACTCTGTGACCCCATCATCATCATCATCATCATCAGGAACTTGCTCCAATCCTATTGATGTAGATGCTCTGGATGACTTCTCCAATCTTCCCACCAAAGAACTCAATAATGCTATGAACAGAGCAGAATGAGAATATATCTTATCAGACAAGGAGTCACCCCCGTTCCCCTTAACAACTCCTGTTGCAACAACACATGCTATTAATGTCATCAGCTTGGACATATTTGAATCAATTGTCCTTGGCATGAGTGTCCCCTCTGTCATCATTTCCATCCTGGACACATCAAATTTAACTGTCCTACTCAATGATCCCATGATGGCACCATGTTAGTGGGTGACCATCTCTCTGATCCTGGCGATGATGATGTCTTTGACAACTCCGCCATTGCCAACATGACTGGTTTTCCCAGAGTGGACTAGAGGGAATTTTGAGAAAGTCAGCAACTTTCATTCTAAACGAGGGGTGATGTTACAATATCTTGTACACCCCCTATCTTTTTCTTGATCACCCGATCCATTGTACCATCACATGACCAGGTCTTTATCTATTTCCTTTCTTGTTGATTGTTCAACCAGTCTCTTGAGCTAAAGTCCTATGGCTGTGTTCCTTCTATGACATTCTTCCTCTTTCCTACCAATAGCCTTTATCTCTCGCTTGGTCTGTGTGCACTTCCCAACTGTTTATAAACCCTGTACTTTGCTTGTATACAACCCAAGCTAGATCTATGCAATACATTGCTTAACCAGCAATCCCTTGATCCTATGAGCTATGCTTCACTCAATTGGCCTATAGTCTGCCAGTAAAGACTTCTGATACTAAATCTAGTTCAACTATCCTCATTGAACTTGTTGGTGTTATTGCTGTGAGCTCTTAGGATCTCACCAGCATAACAGATATTGGATTATAATGTCAGATAAGATAGGGCTCACACAGATCCATCCAACGTCACGTGAAAAAGCGTGACAAAGTCAAGATATTCAAAAATCAATCTGACGGCGACAGTATGTACAATTCTATGACCTACAGTTAGTAGTCTAGGTGTTTGAAAGAGTTCTCTAGGTTTCAGTTTTTCGAGAGAGGACAGTGGTGAATTGATTTTGAAGAAAGCGTAGTTATACAAACGAAAGAAACCTGTGAAAAAATATTGACAAATTGTTATTGACCTGCCGGCTACCATCCAACTCGGAGGCATGTCTGGGTTGCATCACCAACACAGAAAAAATGGGACGACGCAGACGATCCACTGAAGTCAGAGTTGCAAATTTGAATGGGCATGCATGGAAGAGAGCCCGTGTTGACAAGTACACCAGCAGTGCCAGTGGGGAGCCTAACACAAAGAATGACATGGAGAACGATGTGAGTTGCCTTCCTGGACATCCAATAACATGCTACTCACCCTTAGTGGTTGCAGAACATATTACGAGTACCTCCAGAACCTGTGGAAGCACTGGTGGCAGCGGGGCAAGGGAGATCAGTCAAGGACTTGAACACAGCCCAATTGCACATTTTTCGCTTCCTCCGAGTTGACCCCAAAGCCACTGCACTGCACAGAGATGCTTCAGATGCGTCCCACCACATTCTTCGAGAAGGAACAAACCTTTCGACCTGGCGAAATCAAGCAGAAACCCAGCAAGACGAAAATGGAATACATGGTGGCTGTGCAACGGACACCACGCATGGTGACCTTCACCAATGCTGGCATGGAATCTCAGTTCCGGGTGAGGATGTGGGTAGAGGGGATGAGGGAGTGGAGTGTGGAGGGGATGTGGCTGCTGGGACCTTGGACATGGACATGGGTACAATCATGCTGGACTTGGACTTGGAGTCAGATGATGGAGAGTTCGAATATGATGTGGAAATGGGATGGGACTACAGCATAAAGCTGCACTTGACACCTTCACTCGAATCTGCAGAGAGAGCTTTAGACGACATAAAGAAGCTGTTAAAGCCCCCTCGCAACTCTGGAAGCGGCTATAATCGGCGCAATTTCCCGCCAGTCCTGGGAGAGCGGTTAGAGTGGATGAAAACTTTCCTATGGACATTCTGTGACTCAACGAGGAATGCAGAGGCACGAGGGAACCAGTCACCTCAGTGGATTGCAGCTTCGTTAGCCACAGCAGGGACGGCTATGAAGGGAAAGTGGTTCACGCGGAACTTGCATTTCTGGTCGAAAGCATACATCCTTGATCGGGAGGATCTTCCATTGGACCTCTTCGGAGATTGGAAGATTTCAAAGATTGATGATGAAGATCTAGCTGCTGAGCTACACCTTCACCTCCAAGGAATTGGTAAATATATCAAGGCTGGCGATCTCGTGCAATACCTGTCAGATCAAGACGTTCAGCACAGGTTCAAACTAAAGAATACAATTTCGCTCGCCACTGCCAAATGATGGATGCACAAACTCGGCTATCGGTGGCTGTGCAACCACCGTGGCCAATATGTCAATGGCCATGAATGGGCTGATGTTGTTGAATATCAGCAGACCATCTTCATCCCCAGATGGAAGGAAATTGAGGCACGGATGCCACAGTGGCTGAAGGATGGTGTAACAGAGGAGAAAAACCAGAGCTACCACTGGGCACCCGACCTGTAGTAGCATGGCGTCATGACGAGTCAACATTCTATGCCAATGATCATTGTCATTCAGGATGGGTGCACAGTGAAGCAGGGGCAGAACCTCGTCCAAAGGGAGAAGGGGAATCTATCATGGTGTCGGACTTCATCTCACCTGAGTACAGCTGGTGTAAATCACCAGATGGAAAGGAGTCCACAAGGGTGATTGATTTTCCAGGCAGGGAAGGTGAGGGATGGTTACTACACATGCGACAATGTTCTTGCACAGACGAGCATGACCATGAATTTGCTGCAGAAGCACTATCCCGATCACAACCACGTATTTATCTTTGACAATGCACCAACTCACCTCAAATGCGCTGAGGATGCCCTCTCTGCCCGTCATATGCCAAAGGGGATCCAGGAGTGGGGAGTGGAAGTGACGGTGAAGGATGACACAGGAAAGGTTGTTCATGGACAAAATGGAAAGCCACTGAAGAAAAAAGTTCACATGTCAGACGGTCGCCTTCCTGATGGAACATCGCAGCCATTCTATTTCCCTGATGGTCACTGACATGCTGGGAAATTCAAGGGGATGGCTCAAATATTGAAGGAACATGGATTTGTGAATGCTGACAAACTTAAATCTCAGTGCAAAGACTTCAAATGCAAGGAAGGAGCAACGGACTGCTGCTGTCGCAGAATCTTGTTCAACCAATGCGATTTTATGGATGTCCCCTCCCTACTCGAGAGTCTCTGCTTGTCACGCAGGTTTGGATGTTTAATCCTTCTCAAGTTTCACTGTGAGCTCAATTTTATTGAGCAATGCTGGGGATATGCAAAACGACTTTATCAGCAATATCCCTCAACATCCAAAACTGTGGAAATGGAGCAAAATGTCCACAAAGCACTGGATTCCGTCCCTCTTGAAAGTATTCACCGGTGAGTGTTTCAGTTTAAGTAAAGTGCCAACTGAAACTTGTTTCTGATTATTGGGTTTCAAGATTTGCTAATCGATCATCACATTTTATCGATGCTTATCACAAGGGGCTGAATGGAAAACAAGCCACTTGGGCCAATAAGAAATATTGTGGACATTGTGTCCTCCCTGACAGCATTCTCAAGGAACTTGATGAGAATCAGATTGCCTAATTTTTTTATCACTTTCTACATATACTTATGTTCACTATAATCTTCAATTTCGTACCATACATGAAATGATACCAAGGACGGAACACGGTCAGATTCCTTCCTTTTTTAGTATGCAGT
>KN826145.1:0-10138 GCA_000827395.1 Paxillus rubicundulus Ve08.2h10
ACCCAACACCACCAAGTTTCAATTCCTTGGCCCACCCATTGCAGACCATTACATTTCAGTGTTACATATTCCATATTGTTACACGCTCAGTTACTTGACCCTTGGCCACCCCATACACTATGGCCAACTCCATCCCTGGGCTCACCCATAGACCACGGGAAACTCTGTCCCTGGGCCCACCCAATAGCCACGGCGCCACCACCTCCTCAGCCCACAGTTAGGCAGCCCATGACCTACAGCCAATTGTCACCATCGGCTCCCTGTGTAGTACAGCCTAGGTGACTGAATGGGCTCGTGATACATCGTGAATTCAGCAGGATGGGTGTGGCGGATGTCCGAGTGTACCCCAGTTTCCTTGAAAATCTTATCACAGTCTTTTTGTTTCTGTGCATCATCATGTTGCGGCTTTCCCATGCTCTTGGTAAGTACTATGGTGCCTCTAGTTTTCACAGTTAAAATTGCCTATATTTGACTTTTCCTGCCAACATAGGTTGCATAAGTGCTTTGCAGTAGGCCCCATGAAGCCACCAATCTTCCACGCAGCAGGCAGGTCATTCACAGCTAGTGTGATGATGGATCAGCATAAGCGACCTTTGGGATGGAGCAAAGTCTTTGTGAACCATGTGCCGTCCTTCCATGCAGGTAGAAAGAAGTCAACAACAGGTCAAAGGAAGTGGTTGATTTTGTCCAACGACAGTTCCCTGGGACCGGGGTCACTCCCACTAGATAGATGTTTTCTGCTTTGTATTGAAGGCTGGGGGGCAGGTTCAGCAGGGCCATGGCCATGGAGCCTACTGATTTTTTCTTCCCAGCAATCTCATTGCTGTGGGGGTTGAACCAGTCAATGGAGACTCCAGGCTAATCAGAGGTCACTTCTCTGGAGTCCATCCATGAAAGGTTTCCCATCAGGCCCCACAATTTCAGTGATTCCAGTCCCATCCTTTATGTCCCACAGCTCATACTTGTCATTTAGCATGGTTCCGTGCTCCATCTCTGCCTCCATGCTGGGGCCACTGAGTAGGCCCGCTAGGAAATCATTGTAGTATTGCATGGTGAATGGTCTTATCGGTATGCTGGTTTTCACTCCGCCCACCTTTGCAGTTTTCACTAAAAGCTGTCCGCAAGGCCTGCTGCCTTGATACTTCTTGAAGGTGCATCATTCAGGGTATGTGGTAAGTTTCCCTTTCACTATAGGTGTGTATGTGCATGAACACCTGACACAAACAGCAAGGGTGCATGTAGACAGTTCCAAGTCTTTTTTTTTTCTGTACAGCACAGATGTTGCAGGGAATGTATTCACGGTCTATCTTGGATTGTTGCTTGTTCACCCCATGTGACTTGACTGGAGTGCCAAGAACAGTTCACGGGAGCATGTTCAGGAGTCCTAAGGTTGCATTGCACCAGGGACGTGTGAACTTTCTGAAAACATTCAAGATCAGGGTGATGAGCAATGTCAACAAGATGGTGGGATTGGCACTGCAGAAAGTCAGGTGGATTTTTTTTTCTGTTGAATGTTGTTAGTCCCTGATCCTGGTCATGTTTGAAGCCTTTTCACCTGTATCAACCACTGCTGATGTATTTTCCCTTTGCGACAAATCCTCTGGGGACCTTGCAGCCAGAGTTTCCTCAATGCTTCTCACAGCTGTCAGAAGGTTCTTCATATTCCCCACCAACTCATGAAGGAGGACTGCATTGGCCTTGTCTTCTCCGGCGTTGAGGTGGGTGATCTTGTCCAACTTATCTCTCAGCCACTTTCCCTCTCCCTCCAGAGCCTCCTGACAGAATACAGTGAACTCTGGAACTGAAACACCAACTCTGCACTTCTGGAATGTCGGAGTTCATACCTACACTCTGCCACCAGGCAGATCCACTCAGACTTTCAGCATTCACTCAGAACTCGTGCAGAACTCTTGCGGACCTTTATCATACTTCACAATCCTTTTCTTGTCATCGCTCTGGAGCCTCCAGGGATGCTCTGACACTTCCTTACATCATTTATTTCCATTTCCCCCTTGTTCCTGTTCCTATGCCCTTGATTCTCATTAGTGAGTGCTTCTCTGCCCACTCCATTACATACATATACTTACTTTTCACTTTGGATTCCTCAGTCATTCTTTGCCCCTCTTTGGCAGTGGCTGAGGTGGGTTTACTTTATACCTATCTATTACTCCTAGCTAATCCCTAGTAGTCTGGGCAATCACTGCCCTATTATAGTTTTTGTCACCTCCTGCACCTCTCCTTGTGCACCCACTACAACCAACTGATCCACCAATTTGGTGACATTCTTCACCTGCACATGCATCTCATGGTCAATCAACAACAGTGCTCCAAAGGTTTCTTCAACTCCTTCATGAGGAGCAAGTAGGGACCCTTCCTTTGCAGCAGAGCTGTGCACTGCCAGAGGTGCACTATGGACATAACCTGGTGCTCCCTCTGTGTCCTGCTCCCATAGCCAATCGTCCTCAAGAGTGATCTTGAACACTCTTCGAGCTACTTCCTCCACCTGCAAAGGTTAAAGGTTAGGTTAGTATCGCTATGGATATATATATGCCAACTTCTCACATTATCTTCAGGTGAATGATAGGCATTTTCGAGCGATAGCACGGACATGTGCTGAACCAGGCTCTCATCCCACTCACATTATTTTAGTCTAGTGAAGTTGTGAAGTAAAAAAAATGTACCCCTATGATGGACTGCCGGGCCGCAAGGCAATTACTCAGGTGCAATGTGTTACCGGATATGTGCCGACTTTTTCGATCGCGTCTCAGGTGTCAACGAATTTTACCAGACCGTCTATCGTAGTCTTGCCTCATAGTACGGTCTGGTCACCAGACTAGACTCAGGTGTCCAGATCTGGCCTTTAAGTTGTCAGCTTCGTCTGGGCAGAGACGCAGTTGCTCATGGTACCTGGACTATGGAGAACAATGTTTCTGGTCTAGTTAGTTGGATAGACTGGATAATTCGGTGGGAACTGGACAGGAGAGTCACAGTCAGCTGAATCAAAACATCAGGGTGGTGGAAGAAACCTTGGTGATGGTCAATGAATGAAAGTGTAAATGAAACTCTTGTTGAGAGACACCAATTGGGATCAACTTGGTGGCAGAATTGGCGTAGGGGTTGTATTCAGAACCGGAAACCAAGGACATGTGGACAAAATACAGCGTGATAGTAGCTACATGCAAACGGACCCATGCAAGCAAACGAGAAGGAAAAATAAAATCCATGGATGATGAGTGATGTGCGTCCGTCGTTTCGATGGACACTACGTTAACCGCATCGGCCGACCATCCAATAAACTCCTCATTTCCTTCATAATCTTCCGCGCCTTGTCCCTCTCCGCCCCCATCAGACGTGACTGAAGCTCAAGCCCATCATCATCATCCGGTACATACGTAGCCTTCGCACGCATATCACGGTCTCGTAGGATCTTCTCGAGGGATTCGACCTTGTCTGATAGGAGTCGTGCTTCGTCGTGAGCTTTGAATGTTTCCTTGATCGCATCTACCACTACGACGTCGTTCCGGCGAAGCTCGCTTTCTAGACGAGATATTCGAACGCGCGCTTCAATCAGGAGTCGACCTGACGATGACTGTTGACTGGTCCCCTCGGATGCAGAAGCAGGCGGAGAAGCTAACAGAGGCATACCCGATAACTCGTTTTGTGCATTCGCAAATGCTTCAGTAGAGCAACCTGTGAGCGATCAACCAAGGGTTAACCGCGGGTGACTTACCAGTAGCGAAAGGATTTTCAGACTCGACGGGGGAGTTCTTGGCCTGGGAAGAGATTGCCGAACGACGGGAAGAACGGCGCCCTCGATGCGCTTGTTGGTTTGCCTTCGAATTGATAATGACGTTGAGAAGATGGCTTGTGCTTACCTGACTTGTCCTTCCTTGTCGAGTGGCGCCGAGATTGGGAACCCCCTTGCTCCGTATTTAATTCTCGCTTCTTTCGGTAACGGTTTCCTCCATAATCGCCATCTTCGTCATCGGACGATGACTTCTTTGAGGAACTGAGGTCCTCAGGTGAATCTGGTGGAAGAGAAGACATCGCATTAAGAGGAGACTCCGACGATCTGTCGCCAGATACTTTGCGCTTTTCGTTTTGATCAGGAGGTCGTCGATTTGCCTCTTCGCCCGCAGGCACAACGGACAGTGAAGGTTGCATGGGCGACGACGGTGGGGACATTCCACAGTTTTCCGCGAGCAACATCTCTGAGATCTGTGGCCACCTGGTTAATAACCACATCATCATCTTCTGTGAAACTGGCTTCGTCGATCCTCCCAACAACCGATACCCGAAGATCCGCGCGATATCCTCAAAATGTATCCCGTTGTCTGGGCAAAGTGGGAGTTGCGTAAAGAAGCCGAGTAGGTAGATAAGAAGGGAGAGGTTGCCAACGGGAACGAAGCGTAGCAGGATCTGCGCGATACAGATCTGATTACCCTCCAGCTCGCCGTCCGTAGCGAGGTGAAGATCGTCGCGTTCTCTGGGCTCTGTGAAGTTGGGGCGGGGAGGCCCGCTTTTCGCACGTCGTTCTTCTTCCTCTGCTTCCTGTTGCTCCCTACGTGCGTCCTCTTTCTTCACGCTGGGTTTGACGGACCATTGCCAGAGTGCCGAGTAGATGTGAGGATCGATAAGTGGCGAAGGAAGGCTGGAGAGAAACGTCGAGAGGAGCGCACAGACATCAGGCATCGTCTGTCCACGCATGCTGAAATGTGCGCCGAAATCGGCACTCTTGTCGAATATGTCGATGAGTTGCAAATGACGATCCCGACTTGGCAGCGCGCGGAAGAGGCCGCTCTGGTAGATACCTGCCAAAAAGTCGATGAGCTGAAAGCAGACAGAAGAGAAATCACTACCTACCAGTTTTGGTTAACTCCTCGACACATGCGACGACTACTATCGGGAGATCGTGTTGGAAATCACCAATGGCAATAGAAGCTGAAGCATAGAGAAGAACATCCTCGAGCGGTGTTCCGATGGCGTCTGGAATGCGGAAGCGGAGTTAGTTGATAATTACAGCGAGCACTAGATCGACTCACGAAAGCTGGAGTCCCTGTCTTGCATGCGCTCACTACGTTTCCGACGAAGCTGCTCTCGCAACTGATCATCACGCTTGTGCATCGCCCCGACATCTTCCAGACTGAGATAATCCATCGCGCGATGATTGGAGCGGCGTGCAAGCGCATCGAGTCTTCGATACATGTGACCGGGTTTCATCTTTGGCACTGGTGGCCTCGATGGCTCGGGTCTTGGAATGGCGACATTCGTCCCCGCATCGTCGTATTCCTGCCGACGCCCTCGGAGGCGAGACGGCTCAGCCGGTTGCCCGCACGCCCTTGCAAGTCTGTCGCCCTCTAGATCGACAACCGGCGTCTGCGAGGTGCGGAGTTCTGAGAACGATCTCACCCTACCATCACCAAGTTGACCATAGGTATTGCGTCTCTGCCCAAATTCCCCCGGAATGCGAGGCACATGGGACTGGGTCACGGGACCTGGAGTATACCCCGTTTGTGCTATATCACGTTGTTGACGAACACGAGGAGCCCATATGGTATCCACACGCGGGCGCAGTTCGGGTGAGGATGCTGTGTGATGGTGATGTGAAGAGGATGCGGTCGTTCGAGAGTTATGGGGGATCTGTGGGCGTGGAGGCTGCTGGGAAATGGCAAGGTTGTAATGAGAATGACTTGATGGGGAGTTTGGAGGACGGAGGATACTCCTTGGTGCGCGTAGTACCTGGCTTTGGGGATGAGTGCTTGGGCCGGGATATGGCGCTCCAGGGTTATTGTGAGGGCCGCCAGGAGGGTCATCCTGGTGGGCAGTGGCAAGGCCAGGGCGAGGGGCGAATGTAGATGATGACATCTTCTAATCAGGCTAGTCTATAAGATATAGGTTAAGGACAAGGACAATGTCCTCGCAGAGGCGTTACAGTGGACTGGGAAGAAGTAGAAGGGCGTCAAAAAAGGTTCCCCCATTTAAGACTGGTTTCGAGGGACTTAAATCAGCTTGTACTGATAAAGATTCAGACCGGTCGAGGCTAGAAAGGCCGCACGTTCGAAAAGATGACGGCGTTCAGTTCCCCGCACCGAGCATATTTCAATTCAAACTGAGCACATTAGCAGGGCATATGGCTAGTTCAGTGAGTTATTCTAGAACCTTTGCCTGAGGATGACCGAAATGATGCAGAGCACCGTGACCAGAATCGGAGGGGAGCGTTACGTGTGTTGCCGAAACGCAAACATACACATGAGACGGTAAGAGAAATGAGAGGGCAGGGAAAATTTAGACAACCTTGTGCGTCCTGCACCCCTCGAAACACATGGAAGGGTGGGCATCCAGCCCAGTTCCAGACTTTGTCATTTTGTACAAGTGCGCGGATGTACCCAACTGGCCCGTCTGTGGTATGATTTAATGCGCCGAGAAACGAAGTAGAATAGTACCAAACTCACCGCAGACAAGGACTAGTGGGAATGCTGCAGTAAGTACTACGAATCTGAAATTCTAGTGCTTCCAGACTCGTCTACATGTGCCTGTTCTCGAACTTCTGACAGCTCACTACAAGTCAAAGATCACGTGTCTGCTCATTTCCCTCATATATCAATACCCATCAATACTGCCTAGTGCGTGTCTCGTCCTCGCAGTTATTTGTTAGTCAACGTGTTCAACCTCTGGCCCATCATGTTTGCCAACATCAAAACCTTCGTAGTCGTCGCTGCTTGCGCCTTTGCAGCCCAGGCTCAGTCAAACACGACTTCCACTGCCCCTGCCAGTGCCTCTCAGTCTTCTTTGCCTGCTGGTCTTGACACCTGCATCCTTACTTGTGTAACCGCGGCCGCCGCAAGTGGCGGATGCTCTAGCTTGTACGGATCCTGATTCACATTCATCTTCCCCATACCCACTCATTTCCGCGTCCCAATTTTTCACAGCACCGACCTGCAGTGCGTTTGCACGTCGACGGCATTCCAGAATGCTTCTCTTCAGTGCCTCCAGGCCAACTGCACGGCGGAGGATGTCACAACTGCAACTCAGCTCCAGACTCAGGAATGTGCTTCAAGTGAGTGGTCTATTCTCTTTGGACCTCTTTATGGTAGCTGACCCACGAATGTCCCTAGTCATTGGCTCTGGTTCCAGTTCTGTGCCGTCTTCGACTCCCGCTTATACTGGTGCCTCGACTGCAACTTCTGCTTCCACGACGCCCTCCCCCACGAGTAACGCCGCCATGAGCCTCTCAGCGTCACTCACATTTGAGGGTGTTTTGGCTATCCTCGTGGCGTCCACGGGTACGCTCATTGGTGCCGCATTCGTGTTCTAAAACTCGAACTGTCAGATTTCCGTTTTTCTTCCTTCCCTACCATTCATTCGGTGCCAAGTGATGGTTTCCATCTTTCAAATTTTCCTCGCCCCGGATCTGTTCTTTTTTACATGACATGCATTAGTCTTGTAAAAGGTCTTCGGGATTTTTTCGGACCGGTCCCGAATTATACCACATTATATCCAACTACTACTAGAATGGGATGATGTTTTTAACAAGCAGCGGGGATCCTTCAATCAAGTTCGATGACACTGGTAGTTCCATTCGATGACGCTTGTTATGGGAGGGAAGCACACGTTGCACAGCTTTGCGGGGAAATGTTCTGGGATCATCGGGCCCTTCTGCTGTGCCGACAGTCATCCTGGTTTGTCCAGACTGTCATCCACGTTAAGCGAGGGGGCCGGAGATTTGTCCAGACGCGGTATCTGGCTTCCAACGACGCAGTATTATGTAACTCGGTAGAAGTCGTTTGTAGCCACATCTGAGAGACAGTGACGTTGCTGTAACGTTGTTGTTGTCCTGCACTTTCCAATCCTCCCATTGGCCGAGTGAGTCTAAGCGACTCCAAAAAGAGCCACGTACCTGGACTAAGAACTCCCGCCAGGAGTTTTTTCGTGTTGTCGATGCAAATCACTTCTGGAGATGCTACTAACCCCGATCCGTTGGCGGAGGAGCCCGCCAGCATCGGAAACAGCGTCCCTTGACAACTCTTTCGCCGTTCAATGCAGAGTTGTGATTGGTAGACACACTGACGACAAAGGCAGGTTCCTAAACTATACCAAAATAACACCTGGAAACAGCTTTTCTACAGGTTTGGTGGACTGCAGATACGGCTGCCACTGGCATGCCTGGCCGCCATCAGCCTGACATTCGACCTGTGTTGATGCTGAGTGTTGCCACAACACCTACGTGTTCGGGCAGGTTCGCGCTTCCTCTCATTTCTGAGAAGGCGCGGGGATGTCAGAAATTTGCTTTTTCCATTGCAATAAATGCTGGTTATAAAGTATTCCGTTGCTGGGTATGGGAATGTACTGTTGGCCTCCAGCATCTGCAAGGTGGTCGAGTAACGTTACTGCTGCACTGCACTTTGCAAGTCTCCCATTGGCTGAACAAGCCTTTAGCGACTCTAAAGCGAGGCTTAGCGGGCCTAAAGCGGGTCAATTTTCAAACAGTTATGAGCCTTTTTCGCATTTTTGGATTCCTGATGAGGGTCAGCTTCGCTTGTGGTTTTTCAATCCTGATGGGGTCCTCTCCACTGCGGCAGGGTTTGGCAGTGAGTGTGATGTGACCAACATCACATGACTTCATGAAATAATATACTTATTATTTTGCAAACTGACAAAACAACAACTATGACAGTAAGTTCTGTTATGTAATATTCTACCCAAAGTTTGGCATGGCCATCAGGGAAATGGTGAAGAAAAGGTAATCCATTATATAGTCATGATGCTGATGATAATGGTATATCTGACATTATAATCTAATATCTTTAAGCCTGCAGAGAATATACATAATTGATTATAATCTCCTTACTTTTTCCCTGATGCACCATGGCCATGTCAATGCCAACTCCCCAGAGGTTCATACACTCACTCAAATGCTGCTTCTTCCATCCCAAAAGTGTACATGACCAGCCAAGGCCACATGTTTCTATGCCTTTCCATCAGCAAATTTGAACATCCAAAGGATATAAGCTTCTTTCTAGAGTCTTGCCAACTTAAGACCAGTAGCAACCAAACCCATTCACCAATCTGTCACTCTCAAGTTCTCATCTTCTCTTGTCTTTGTCTTGGCTTCAACTATCCTAAACTGTATCAATGTTCCCCCTATTGTGCTCTAGATAATTCACTCAAAGTCATGTCTACTCTGGTCTCCTTACCCTATCTCAGTTTTCTCTTTACAATCCAAATTATTCTCAATTCCATGGTTCGATCTGGTGCTCACTATTTCCCCCATTGGGGCTCTCCTGATACCACATTATGCAGTGGTCTAGTCCCATGGTGCATGGGGAGTTAATGGTGACAATTGGCCATAGGTCATGGGCCACCTAACTGTGGGCTGAGGAGGTGGTGGCACTGTGGGTATTGAGTTTCCTGTGGCCTATGGGTGAGCCCAGGGATTGAGTTGGCCATAGTGCATGGGGTGGCTAAGGGTCAAGTAACTGAAGATGTAGCAATATAGAATATGTAAGACTGAAATGTAATGGGATGTAATGGGTGGGCCAAGGGATCAAAACCCAAAAGTGTCAAGTGGGCTGAAGGAGTGGCATCAGGATGGCATGAATGGGCTGACTGAGGCAAATATGTGTGAGACAGGTGGGCTGAGGGACTAAAGTGCAATCATGAGAGAGGTGATGGATAGGCCAGGTAATGGGGTTGGGGGTAACATGAGATGGCCAAGGGATGAAGGCCCAAATGTCATGGCTGGGCCAAGGGGCTTGATAGTCAGTGGAACATGGGGCAGCTCATGGAGGGATGGCTCATAAGGAATGGGGTGGCCCATGGGGGTGACAAAATACAGTGAACTCTGGAACTGGAACACCAACTCTGCATTTCCAGAATGTTGGACTTTGTACCTCTGCTCCACTGCCAGGTGGATCCGCTCAGAGTTTCAGCGCCTGCTCGGAATCCATGTGGAATCCATGTGGACTCTTATTACATCTCATCATTCTTTACTTGTCATCACTCCTGAGCCTCCAGGGATGCTCCATCACTTTCCTACATTGCTTAATCCCATTTCCCCCTTGTTCCTGTTCCTATTCCCTTTATTATCATTAGCGAGTGCTTCTCCGCCTACTCCACTACATATATATACTTACTTTTC
>KN826146.1:0-10083 GCA_000827395.1 Paxillus rubicundulus Ve08.2h10
GTCTGTCAGAGATGTGAATGATAAGAAATCAAGGCACAGGAACGAGAATGTTAAGGAGAAGGCGGAAATGCGGAGGAACGGAGAAGTGGAGGAACGGAGCGCGGAGAAGCAGAGGAACGGAGCGCGGAGAAGGCGGACTTGGTCCGGAGTGGGTTCTGGAGAGGCGGAGTTGACTTGTGCGGCACGGAATATGACAGGGAGTGCAGCTCCCAGCTCGGATGACAAATGTCATACCCAACTCAACACCACCAGCCATGTCCTGCACCCAGAATGCAGACGACACCCTGAGCATACTGCTTGTGGGGGAGTGAAGTGCCCAGAAGCACATGAACAGCATACACACAGGCCAACAGCACAGCGCAAATGCGACAACAATGACACCACGAAGATGTACACAATGGCTGCACAAAGACATGCTGACACTGTGCACAACCCAGGCGGCAGCATGAACTCACCAGGAAGCCAACCCCTGAGCATACAGCTCGAGGGGGAGAAGTGCAAATGAGTGAGCCTATACGTCGAGCCCACAGACATTGACATGGATGACGACGAGGTCGCATGAGACCGAGGCAACCAGAAAATGCCCAGAGGCACTGGGCATAATGGACGGCGACAAGTGCAGTCCCAACAAGCCCACAGAGCCCCCTGACGAAAAGGAGGGGGGGTGAGGGCGAGATGGCGAGTGTATGCCAACAGTGTAGAATGTCAAGGGCGTCAAGGTGAAGGGGCCAAGCCAAGCCAACGAGCCAGGAGGCAGAGGGGTCAAGGGGGACGAGTTGAGAGGGAGCAAGGGCAAGGAAAGGGGCCAGCACAAGTGTGAAGATGGCTGCGTACTTAGGCCACCCAGTCCACTTCCCTATGCCACCAAGTGACCAACTCACCTCACCAATCCACCATGACGACATGGAAGACTCAAGACCAGACCTATGAAAGTCAGCCGAGTGTGAGCATGCTGAGTGCACGCACCATGTCAAGCGGTTGTATTGACGACCTCCCAGCTGTGTTGGATGCAGCGGAAATGGTACAAGGCTACTGGGGGAGCGTCCCAGAGCCACTGGACACAATGACGCAGGGCACGGAGGCCCGTACGTCGACACCGTGCACCGTGAACACCACCTGTTGAATACAGTCGCATCGGGACGATGCTGGACCAATCGAAGGCGTTGGATGCATCAGATATGCCCTGAGGATGCTGGGGGAGTGTCCCAGGCCAGCCAGGACCCAACCTGAAGGACCAGCAAGCACCGTGCACGAAGACCGCGCGCCCCCATTGCGAGGAAACGCAAGACATGCCACAAATTACCATATCAGGTAATCATGCTCAAGCATAGCACTTTGGTGCTGTACACAGACATCACAGCTTCACGGACACATTCAGACACAGGGAGTCATTATGGACTTGAGGTTTCTATTCACTCATTTACAGGAAGTATTCTAATGGGTATACATTCTTTCTGATTTATTCCTTCGACTCTACCATGTTCCGTTTGAGGGGGAGCATAGGAATACAAACATATGCACATAGCTTAGATAATCACGCACTTACCTTAGAGGCGTCTTACTGTAGTTTACCTTAGTGACTACATACTAAGGTATACTACAGGTAACTTACTGATCTTATATAGTGACTATATACTAAGGTATACTACAGGTCCTTTAAACCTTGGTACAGGTTTTCTACATGAGGCTTCCTTGTGCAGTGAACAATGCTTTGAGTGAATGGTGTAACGGGGAGGCCCGCAGGGCCAATAACCTGTCAGGAGCAGAGGCAAAGGCTGTAGGAGAGCAGAGGCAGAGGTCCATGGGAGAGTGGAGTGTCAGAGGTCCTAGCATAGAGTCTAGCACAACGTGTAAGCATAGCAAACAAGATCTGATTCAACCACCCTGTAACAGGAGGGCTTTCGTCTTCATACCTCACCAGTCCATCTGGTGATGGGAGTAGGCTTCAAACTACACTGTCCACTTCCCTCAAGCTCCTCCACTATTGAACGTGTTGCAACTATCCGAGGAATAACGGGCAGAGACATATTCTTTAACTCAGGAACTGACGACAACAGTAACTCCTCCACATCCTCTCTTTCTTCTGACAGCACGCTTCAACATCCAGTAACACCACGGCGCAGGCACACTGTAACGTCCACCAATGCCGCTCCAAGAACGAGAAGCCGATGCTCTAGCAGCACAGCCACAGTCATCCCCTCCCCACATTTCCCACTCGCACCAGCCATCTTCACTTCACCTGCATCAATAACAGCATGCACTCTCAAGAATCCCCAGAATCACCTAACACCACCATCCCCCTCACGCAACCTGTCTCAGCCAACCCCATATACACGCCAATTCACCGGGTCAATCGTACAACTGAAAGCTACAGCACCCAGATGGGCTCAATCGCCACCGAGATCACACACCCCCATGACGACAGAAACTGCCAAAACAATCTCGCTATTTTGTGGTGACTACAGCGACAAAGAAGAACCGGCGGACTGGTTTGCGCTCCTCCAACTGACCCTCTCAGAGTCATGGATGGACGACCAGATGGTGAGATGCTTCAGCAAGTACATGGCACCAAACTCCCTAGCAGAAGAATGGTTTGATGGCCTATTGTCTAGTGACAAGTATGACATGGGAATGCTGCAAAAAGCCTTCCGTGAGCGGTGGCCTCCTCGCAAAAGACCTTAGTGGTCCAGAGCACAGCAACGTGAATGTATCAAAGGCATCACCATAAGGGAGGAGGACATCAGGACATGGATCCAAAAGCTGGAAGAGCACACAGGAGACTACGGCCAGAACATTTGGGCAGAACAGGTCATGCGCCTGGCGCAAAGTATGGGAGACATCCACAGCACCCTCATCGAGCACGCCATAGAGGGCGCACCAAGACTTCTACAGGACCAGCTCACGGAGGGGTATAACTCTTGGGAGGACTTCCTCGAAGGTGTCAGAGCGATCAGAAAGGAGACGCTGGACATAGAACATGATGACGCAGTAGCAAACCTTCAACAGCAGATGATCCAAATGTCCCTCTGAACCCAACCCCAACTCCCACGAATACCACAGCGGTCGTTAGCCACAAACCTGGGAATGCCCACCCAATCGTACGGCATACCTGCACCATCACCAGGACAGAATGCCCAAATGGGGCTCACACCACCCAATACAACGAACACGATGGGCAGAGGCAACCTGTTTCCCCAAGCACCACTCTCCAGAGCTCAAATCCTAGAACGAGTAAACACCATCCCCTAAAGACCCAACACAGAAAGTGGAAAATGGGCCTATGAAGTGGACGTCAACACGTGGCACCAAATGCACGGCAACGCACCACCCAGCCTAGAGCGTCCCTACCCCGTCAAACCGGGAACGGCCCAAGCAGGCTCAGGGGAATGCTTCGGCTGTGGGGCAATCACAGACCCACCCCACACGGGATATACGTGCAATGCAACAGAACCACTGCGTCCACAGGAAACACGCTGGCATCAGCTTGTTGCGAACATGCTATGGAGAGCCACAAGCATACGAACACCGCCAGCACCAGTACAATATGTATGGCCAGTTCCGCCACCACACCCCAACTACCACCAGACTATGCCCTTCCCCATATACATGGTAGCCCTGACGGGAGAGTGGACACCTAATGAACCAAACATAGAGCACACAGAGTCATTGGACATGTACTGGGATCCCCATGGGGCGGAAAACTATACAGGACTACTACCAAATGCAGACCACCAGTAGTCCTCCCTATAGGTTTGCCCTTGACCAGTTCATCAGAAACCCCAACCTCCATAAACTCCATAATATCTCGTGCCATACCACACCACCCTCCATCTCCCTCCCATATGCTTACCATGGACGCTATTTGAGAAAGGGCAATGCCCCCAAGCTCATTTTCATCTCACTCTCATTCTCTTCCCACTTATCCCAATAAATCTAGTACACCTATAGCTCCAAGGCTGGAAAATCAGCAAGAGCTGAACACGAGCCAAAGTTATGTACCCACACATGCCAATATCATTACTGACATTTATTTGTTGGATGCGACGGGTAAACCAATCATATCAAGAACCAGTAATCCATTCCTAGCAACTCCTGCACTACAAGGCCCACAAGGGGAAAAAGTGCAATTCCTTGCCATAGTCGACAATGGTGCGATGATCAATGCTATAGACACCACAGCATACCAGCGCATTGCACGACAACTTAACAAGCTAAGTACCTCCACCCGCACTCTACGAATGGCTGACAGCTCGCTAGTACCATCAACAGGTACATGGGCAGGAACATCTGAATGGGGTACAGTGCAAGTAACCACAATGTTCGAAGTCTTCCCCAGCGGTGGATCATGGCGAATGCTTATTGGTAAGCCCCTCCTAGAGCAACTCACAGCTATACATAACTACAATACAGACTCCATACACATCTCCAACACATCCCACACAAGTCACATTCACAACCCCGGTATATACAAACCCCTCCCAATACCCACACTCCCTACTGCCATCCCCTTTTCCTCTATCTATCGTTCTGAAGCGGATCGATGCATGTCGAACCCACCACAGTCCTTACCAAATACATACATACAGCAACCCAAACAAACCCTGCTCATTTCACCTATATGTACAAGTACTAACAACCCAACAGAAGCAGCATCCCCAAGGCAGGAAGATTGCCTTCCATCCCCCAATGCAATGGCAAAGGAAATACAGGCTACCACCCACCTGGTTGAAGAATTTCGCCACCAGGAGAAGAGCAGCAAACCAGGGATGGAGAACGAGGTGAACAAAGGTGACGTACCCAAGCCAGTAGAGATCGACCCAGATGACCACGTCTTCACCAGATTAACGGAAAAGGGACCCTTCTACCCCCCTCAAATCAAGGCAATAGTAGAGAAGGTAACATATGGGCCGTTACCCCCAGACAAACTACAGCAGGTAAAAGACAAAATAGGTGAATTTGCTGACATGTTTGCCCTATCCGTATGAGAAGTCAAACCTGTCAACTTCATGAAGTTTCATCTAAACATCCCCAAAGACGTGGAATACCCAACGAAGGTCAACCAGAAACCACTCATGCAAGCACAAAAAGAGTGGTACCTACTGGTATTGGACGAATTCGACAAGGCAGGGGTCATGAGAGACATTTGTTCAGATGAAGTCAAGGCAGCACATCCCACAGTCCTAGCCCAAAAAGCGCACGGAGCGCCAGGACTGACAATAGAGGAAATCCAATGGATGGTAGAAGACCAATGCATAGCGCATGGTAAACCACCAAATCCAAACCTACCACCCCAGCCTCAATCTGAAATGAACGCACCCTCAGAAGCAATGCCACCCAAGCCGAAATGGCAAGTTACTAACAACTTCAGTTCCATCAACAGAGTCTCAAAGGTAGCCCCAATGCCCTAAGGCGACATCAGAGTGAAATAGCAATGCCTAGCAGGTCACAAATATACCTGCGTCATAGACTTTGCATCTGGGTTCTATGCCATAGAAGTTGACAAAGAGGACCAACCATACCTCTGCATATATGTCGAAGGACTTGGCTACAAGTGCTACTGTTGACTACCAATGGGCGTAATGGGAGTGCCCTCATGTTTTGCTGACCTCACAGCTCACGCGTTCAAAGACCTCATCGTCAAATTAGGGTTAGAAATGTTTGTCGATGATAACAGCATGGCAGGTAACAACTTCGAGGAACTACTCAGGCGTCTACACACCTTAGAACGTTGCCGTAAACTCAATCTGTCCATATCCCCGTCCAAGATGTTTTTATTCATGCCGGAAGTCGTCTTTGGAGGCGCACAAGTAGGTAAAGATGGGATCAAACCAGATGTCACCAAGCTCGAAGCAGTTGCTAAGTGGCCAAACCCCTCTAACCTTCTCGAGCTGATGCAGTTCTTAGGACTCACAGGATATTTCAGACTGCTCATCAAGGATTATGCATGCATAACAGCACCGCTAACAGACCTACAGTGCAACCTAGACTTCCCACAACCGGCCATGAAGGCAGGTAAACAGCACTATAGGAAGTTCCTACAAAGCCGCACCCTCAATACATACTGGACACCGAAGCACACCAAGGCCTTCCTGCAGCTGAAGCAAATCCTTGTCTCAGAACCAGTCCTGTGGGCACCCAAGTTCGATGGCTCCCCATTTATACTAACTACAGATGGATGTAAGGTAGGGTTTGGAGCAGTACTGTCACAACGCTTCACCACAACACTACCCAATGGGGAAAGCATAACAGCAGTGCATCCGGTAGGCTTCAGGTCCAAATGCACATCACCAGCAGAAGAGTGATACAAACCATACATCCTGGAATTGGCAGCACTGAAATTCGGCTTCGGCCACTTCAGTGACATCATCTGGGGATTTCCAGTAGAGGTCAAAACAGACTGCATGGCACTGAGAGACACCCTCTGCAACGACAAACTCTCTCTCATGCACGCCAGATGGCAAGATGGCATATTGGCACACCAAATCAGCGATGTACAACATCGACCTGGGAAAACCAATGCAGCAGCAGATGCCCTGAGCCGCATGTTCACGAAAGACCCAGTCAATGGGGATGGAAGTGAATGGTCCATCAATGAGGACTGGGAGGCGTCAAGAGGCATTGCGAATGATCTGTTCACCATAGCAGTGGACCTCTCCCTCTCCAAACTGCATGCTCATTTCACTGATGAACCATTGCTCCTAGAAATCATTGAAGCACTACATGACCTGGACAGTGACAAACCTGACTGGATTCAACGATGCGTGCGCCACCGTGCACTCAACTACCTAGTCGAAGATGGACGGCTCTTCAGGATCACAGACGGGCGATCAGTCAGAGCCCGTGCACGAGTCGAGTGCGTGTCCCAAAAGGAGGCCATAGAGCTGGCCAAAGATGAGCACTCAAACAACAGGCACTGGGGTCATGACCTGGTCAAAATCAAACTTATGGACTGCATATGGAGCCCAAAACTTGACCAATTGATCGTCACTGCACTATGCCAATGCCCACAATGCAAAAACTTTGGCTCGTCCCACCTGCACTCTCTCATGTACCCAATCACACGCCGTCATCCCTTCAAACTCATTGTAGCCGACTACCTCTCACTGCCAAAGGGCAAAGGTGGCTTTCACACTGTCCTCCTGATGCTCGACACGTTCTCCCAATATGTCTGGGGATTCAAGCTAAAAACCCATGGCACAGCCAAAACAACCATGGATGGACTGAAAGTGATAACACACACGTTCTGAGCCCCCGAAACATTCATGACAGATGGTGGATCACACTTCAACAACGGCAATGTTCATGCATGGTGCACAGCCAACGCAAGCAAGCACCATGTCGTCACGACATATGTGCCATGGGTCAATGGCCTAGTTGAAAACATGAACAGGAAGTTGTTAGGGTGGTTGAAAAGATTGGGGAGTCCAGGATTAGGAGAAGACAAATACGAGCAAATGAAACCAGAGGACATCAGCAAGGCCTGGCCCGACCACTTTGATGCAGCAATCAGACAACTGAACGAGCGCATCATACCAGCTTACTGATTCTCCCCAAAAGAATTGCTCTTGGGTATCGTCGTCAACACCGCACGAACTCCAATAGAGTCAGCCACCACTCCACCACACCCCACCAACGTTGATGTACAACTCGCCTACATCAACCAGCAATGCCTAGACGCCACGGACCTTGCAGTGCTACATGCCGCCAAACACAAAGTTGCATTTGATCGCAAAGTACTCAACTCAACACCAGGAGAAGTCGTTTTCGATGAGGGACAACTAGTTCAGGTCTATGACAACGCCCTAGATACTACACTGTCAACCACGCGTAAGCTACTACCATGCTGGTCCGCCCCCAGACAAATCCTTAGCTGTACAGGAAACTCGTACCACCTCACTACCCTCGATGACTTTCCCATCCCTGGGCTCACACATGCCAGACGTCTACGTCAATTCATTCCACATGACGGGACAGCACTAGCGGAAACACAACAACTAAGAGAGGAGGAAAAGACGGCGAACAAACAGGATGTCAAAGAGCAAGAATTCGAGAGTGAAGAAGAGTCCAGCGTGGACAGTGCATCTGAAGCACCAGAGAATGAAGGGCAGAGGTTGGGAGAGGAAGAGTAGAACAGAAGCGGATGCACTGTGAACCCGGTGGCTCGCACACACGGAGGGGGCAGATGTAACGGGGAGGCCTGCAGGGCCGATAACCTGTCAGGAGCAGAGGCAAAGGCCGTAGGAGAGCAGAGGCAGAGGTCTGTGGGAGAGTGGAGTGTCAGAGGTCCCAGCATAGAGTCTAGCACAACGCATAAGCATAGCAAACAAGATCTGATTCAACCACCCTGTAACAGGAGGGCTTTCGTCTTCATACCTCACTGGTCCAACGGTCAACCCTCCCCATCAAGGTAATTGATGCCACCTCAAAGGTCTTCACAGTCATTGCCCAAAGGCAAATCCAAGGCCCAGGATACGTCAGCATCCCAGGCTCCAACGAGTGCACCAGTATCATGGAGTCTTGCAGATGTCAATGTCCTTATTGATGAAGTGATTGCCCAGCAGGCAAAGGCTGGCAATGGTTTAAATTTCCGACCTTCAGTCTGGACTTCAATTTCTGCTTGCCCGGGTCTTTCTAAATCTGTCAAGGGGGGTCCGAAAACTGGGAAATCATGCAGGGAGAAATGGAAAAGAGTGTGGTGACCTTGCACTGCTACGAGGATGATTGTGAAGCTGACACAATTTAACAGACCAGAGCAACTTTCCACATTGTTGATAAGCTTGCTCATGCTTCTGGACTTGCTTATTCAGAAGCATTAGGGGCCAACATTGGCATTAAAAATCAGAGTGTATGGGATGATTATATAAAGGTATCGTCAAACTTGTACAGCGGAAATTTATCTAACAGCACTGACCTTGACAGAAAATAAAGATGCAGGCCCATTTCGAAACAAGGGCTGGCCCCTCTATGAGAAAATGAAGAGCATCATGCCATCAAATGCCAGAGGGGCTAACCAGTTCTCTGCATTGATGGCAGCATCACAGTCATCACTACAAGAGTCCAAAGCCAACTTGTCTATGTGTACTCTGGCCACTTCCAGTCAGAGTGAGAGTGGTGACACCGGAATTACTGCTGGTGTACCAGTCCCGCTGATTCCATCAGATAATGACATGGACATAATGTCCGAAGTCAACCAAGATCATGACATAGAGATGGCTTCTCTGATCCCTACCCTGGCATTCCCTGCCACCACCCCCACTCTGTCAGCTCAGGTTGGTGCTGCCAGTGCCCCCTCTTCTTTGTCAGCACCAAGTTCTAGCCCTATACCTCAGTCCATGGCCACAAGGCTCTCCAACATGCCAACTAGCTTCACACCACCCACCGCTCCGTCTTCATACATTGGCTCTACAGTTAGCTCCATCAAACCTTCTTCAAGTGTCTCAGTTCGTGCAGAATGTGACAACAAAAAATGCAAGACAGATGATGAGGATTGTTCCTCAATGGTATCTATTGCTTCTCACTCAGCTGTTGTATCAACTGTTTTGTCAGGAAAACACCACTGCCTTCCCCCGTCCCTACAGCAATTCACGAAGTTGGAGATCAACTTGGCAGCCTCAATGAGACTTTTCATGCAAGCATTGAACTCATGGGAACTGCAATTTCCAGTCGTCCTGTCATGATGCCCACCAGCTGGAGTGCCGCCGCAGGCACGTCACAAGCAAGTACCTCCAATGCTGCACCCACATTGCCCTCTAGGAAGGATGAAGCTACAGAGAAGTTGGTGGCACTAGAGGCAGGGACATTGACACCCTCACAAATTGTTCTTATTATGGATATCTTCGACAAACATCCCTTGCAGATTGATGCATATCTAGTACTTACAAAGGACACTCCAGTGTACAATGCTATTTGGCAGGAGTGGTTGAAGAAGTGGATTGAAGAAGCAGAAGCTCAGCAGTCTATTCAATAGCCTTTGTTCCATTCCAAAACTTGATGTACATACATTTGCTGTGCAATGACTGTGACCTAGTCCCCTCACAAATTTCCCACTGGCTCCGCTATGCACTGTTGTTCTTCAGCATAGCT
>KN826147.1:0-10140 GCA_000827395.1 Paxillus rubicundulus Ve08.2h10
CACACAGACATAGCTCAATCAGCCCATCCATTACTCAAAATGCCCTTACTAAAATATCTACTCAGCCAGCCCATATCATATGGGATTTTCTCACACCTTGGCCCATCCATACCCTATGACTACAGGCCAGAGGTCGGCCAACGATCGGCTGGCCCGTGTGGTATGGGTTTTTGTCAACCTCGGCTGGCCGTATCCTACAGTCCAAAGCACTACATGGGCTCAGAACAACTGAGGAATCCAAAGTGAAAACTAAGTATATATATGTAGCAGAGTGGGCAGAGAAGTGCTCACTAATGATAGTGAAGGGAATAGGAACAGGAACAAGGGGGAAATAGAATTAAGCATTGTAAGGAAGTGATGGAGTGTCCCTGGAGGCTCAGGAGTGATGACGAGTAAAGAATGATGAGATGCAATAAGAGTCTGTGTGAATTCTGCATGGATTCCAAGTGACAGGAGTGCCAGTGCCTTCAAGGTAATGCTGCCAATGGTGGAACACCTCATGGATTGCCAATAACTCCTTATCATGGGTATCATAGTTAAGTTCCAGGCCTGTCAGGGTTTGGGAATAGAATGCAATGGGAAAGAATTCCTCATTGGGACAACGGATAGAGAGGATTCCCACGATGGCATACTCCAAAGTGTCGGTCTCAACAGTGATGGGACAGTCCGGAATCCAATGAGTAAGGATAGGGGCCATAGTGAAGGTGTCCTTGAGTTTGTTGAAGGCAGAGCAACAGGAGTTGTCAAAAATCCAGGGAGTGTTTTTTTTTGGTGAGTCAGGTTAAAGGAATGACAATATTGGAGTAATTGAATATAAATTGGCAATAAAAATCAGCAAACCTGAGGAAAGATTGAATGTCCTTCACTTTGCAGGGTTCAGGCCAATCCCGAACTGCTTGGACTTTTTCAGGGGCCATCATCAAACCTAAAGGGGAAAGACGATAGCCAAGGTACTCAACAGAGTCTGTGTGCCATTCACACTTCTTGGGTTTGGCATAGAGTTCATGTTTGTGTAGACGACACAGGACTTCTCAGACATGTTCCCTGTGAGAGGTTATATCACCTGAGTAAATTAGGATGTCATCGAGGTAAACCATGATGCAGACATCCAGGAGGTCTGCAGATATGCTATTGATAAAACACTGAAAGGCTGCAGGTGCATTGGTGAGCCCGAAGGGCATCACCAACCACTCGTAGGAGCCATAGCAGGTCCAAAAGGCTGTTTTCCATTCATCCCTGGGAGCGATGCGGACAAGGTGGTAAGTGTGACAAAGGTCAATCTTTGTATATACCTTAGCCCAACTTGGGGAATTGAGGAGGTCAGATGTTAGGGGTAATGGGTAGCAGTCTTTTTTCATGATCTTGTTAAGGCCTTGGAAATCCACGCAGAGACATAGGGATCCATCCTTCTTGTGAACAAAGAGGACAGGAGTGCCATGCGCAGAACTGGATGATCAGATAAAACTGTAGCTGAGATGTTCGTTGATGAATTCCCATAGGGACTCTAGTTCTGTGGGGGACATGGGGTAGATGGTCCCTAGAGGAGGGGAAGCACCTTCCTCTAAGTCGATCTTGAGGTTGAATTTCTGATGGGGAGCAAGGGTGTCAGCCTTGCTTTTACTGAAGACATCAGAAAAGTTGTGATAATCCAAGGGAACTGAGGATAAATTGACTTTTTTGGGAACATTGGGTTTTAAGGAAACAGAACATAATTTTAAGTCTTCAGGGCAGAGGTGGATGCTAAACTGCTCAGATCCCTCCAACTTGCAAGCACACACAAAGGCAGCAGCATTGACAAAGGAGATGTGAGGAGCTTCACATGGAGGCTTGTCGGGGGTGTCAGGTTGAGAAGGGGGAACAGATTGCCAGATCTTTGGGGGTGACATCAGGGTGTTGGCATTTTACAGAGTCAATGTTCGGAAAGTAATACTGCCCAGTACTCAATCAATCAATGGATTGTAGTGGGTGAGCCAGTTGTGTCCTAGAACAATGAAACAAGAAGAATCCAATGGAGTAACATAAAATGTATCAGATGTGACAAAGCCCAAAGGGAAATGAACAGAGAGATCAACAGTGCAGGTAATCATAGAATCAGAAGTACCATCAAAAAGTTTAAGCAGAATCAGAGTAACAGAGTACATAGAAAGCTGATGTTTATTAACAAAAGAGGTATCAATGAAACAATCTGTAGAACCACAATCTACTAAGGCAGGAAAATCTGAGATGTCAGGAAAACCAGGAAATGGAACAACAGGCATGAGTGCTTTGGGGTCAGAGAAAGCAGACATGCTGAGACAGATCTCCTGGGTTGCATGGTTGGGTTCAACATAGCCTTCATCCTATGAAGAGATTTGAAGGTTGCACTCTATTTTTTTGCCTCAGAGGTCGAGGCCTCTGGTTGGGCTTCTGGAGTGTTGGTCTTAGCTGCTTGGGCCTTGGACACATTGGAAGAAGACTTCCTGCAATCCTTGGCCATGTGTCCTGCAGCCCCACAGAACATGCACAGCTTCAGGTTGAAGTGATGTTTGCATTCCTCGGATATTAGATGTCCATCCTTCCTGAGTTTACTGGACAGGTCAGATTGGGGTTTCAGGTTAGGGGTTGAGGATTTCCCCTTGAAGGATGACAAGGACCTGACAGAGGTCGAAGGGTTTGCAGAATGTTGGGTGGGTTTTGAGGAAGTGGTGTTGGAGTTGCCTTTGGATGTTGAGGAGTGAGTTCCCGACATCTTGGTCTGATGGGCGACTTCAGATTTATGTTCCCAGTACCTGCCATCAATAGTCTGCACAAGGGTATGAAGTTCCCTGAGTGTCCGAGGCTTCTGCAAGTGCCATGATGGGGTTAAGAGGAAGGTTGTTGGGATCATGCACATTTCCAAAAGGGTTATTATTGTTGTCTTCATTGTTGTCATTATCAGAATTGTTATAGGGATTATCATCACCTCCATCCCTATGGTCAGATGGGTCCGGGCCATTCCCAAAAGGGAGTGGCAGATGAACTGAAGGGGTAGGGGTTGACAGGGTGTGGGATGGGAGTCTTGCCTGTGATGCCGAATCCCTGGTCATGGTTGTACAACAAGATGAAAAACTTCGGAATTGCTCGGCAACAGGAGTTCCTTGACATGTGGACATGAGGGAATTCAGCATGTCTTCCCGAGCTGACTGAGTCAGAGGAATTATAGTGTTCTGGGTAGTGCATGCACAAGCATGAGTTTGAATAGTTCTAGACATGTGGTGAAAATAGTGTTAGCAAACTCGTAGAGGTTTGAGTTCAAATATACTGTCAGAGTCCAGTTCAATCCCAGAGTTTCTGGAGCAAACCCAAAGGATCAGGGGTCGGGGAATAAAGAAGGAGAATCCAGAAGTGTTGGGTAGATAAGAGACTATGGCTTCAACATATGTGTTGCGCCCCTGTATGAGTCATGTCTCTTGATTTCAGGTGAGGGTCAGAATTAAGTCCCAAGTTCAACTCAAGGACCAGAGGAGGTGATTCAGAGGGTCAGAGGGTTTCTGGGATTGAGATCTAGTTGATATTCGAACTGAGGAAACATAGGAAAAGTTACAAGGGTTTATATACTAGGAATCTGAAAGGATATATATGGGTTAGCATCGGGGTGAGGGAATCCCGATGTGCAGCAGAAGAAGGCTATGTTGGGATTACTAATGTTAGGCGTGCAGATGACAAATGGGAATGTGGAATTAGTAAGGAGGAACAATGATGACAAAGAGAAGGAACATAATAGAAACGGACATAAGACAGGTATGATTACTAATAAATGAAAATCCAAGAATTTGGGGAAATGGGAAACAGAAGAAGGATATGTCCAAGTGAAAACGGATGTTGCTGGAATATGTCAGGAAGTGTCGGAACACATCAGAATTAGGTCAGATGAGATGGGAAAGTCATGGGACGTGACATGGAGATGGTTATTGAAGGCTGGAAAGTCTCCTATCTCACCATCATCAGCTCCTTGATGTATCTCATGCTCAGAACACACCCAGACATTACATATGCAGTTGGAACACTCAGCTGGTTCAGCACAACACCAAAGCACACACACTGGGAAGTGGCAAAACGTGTATTCCAGTACATCCAAGCCACCAAGGACATGGACTTTCAAGGGTACTCCAACACAGGTTGGTCTCAGGACCTGGACAACTCCCACTCCACCTCTGGATTCCTCTTCCTTAGTAATCGTGGAGTCATCTCCTGGTCCAGCAAACAGCAAAGCATGGTCACACTCTCCACCATGGAGTCAGAGTATATCAGACTTAGTCTTGCTGGACAACATCTCACATGGCTTCAGAGTTTCTTCAAAGAAATCAGACATCCACAAAAGGGGCTGACTGTCCTCCACTGCAACAACCAGGTCATCATCATTCTAAACCATGATCCTCAATTCCAGGCACAGACCAAGCACATCCAGCAGAAGTACCATTTTTTCCAAGAAAACCTCATTGGAAAGGGAGAAGCCATCATCCACTATGTTCCTACAGACAATATGGTATCAGACATCCTTACCAAGCCTCTCATTCAAGAGCAGCACTGGAAATCAGTGTTTTAAGTGCCAGTGGAAAGCCACAGAGCCATGTATGGCACCACCATGGCCATGGAAGTGGCATGTGGCCTTTCACAGGGTAAGGTGGCCTTAAAACATTTGTGTGATTGGCTGTAGATTACCTGTTGTTCGTAAACCATGTTCATAAAGATGCACAATAAAATTCCATCAACACTAATTAGTAAGCGCTAGCATGATGCTCATCTAGAGAACATTGGATCATTAGCTATGTCAACATCATCCGCCTCACCCTCAGCATCCATCTCTACCAGCTCATAGAACTCCAGCTCTTCATCAAGGGATGTCATAGACATTTTCTGGATTATTTCTGTCCACGTTGTGTCTGAGAAATTGAATAATTACATGAGCTTGATCTTTTCTAAGGTTGGTGTGAAGTTGTGGATCCCACTGACATTGTCAAGATCTGAACGCTCCCGCAAAGTCTGCATGATCATGCACAATGAGTCCTCTTCACCCAAATCAGATGCTGACTCATCAAGTGTCGCAGTGGATGAGTCAATGGTTGAGGTAGATGTGGGGGTGTTCAAGCTATGAGAGGAGGAAGCAGCTGGGTTCCTGACACCAGAAGATGTTGAAGGCTGAGAAAGAAGCCCAAGATGTGCCACAATGTTGCTTGTTGACTGTGGAGCAGCTATGCTGCTGGACATGGTGGTTGAAGCAAGTCATTGTTTCCACTTCAGGCATTCATGTGCCTCCGTCTTGCATATATATTCGTCACACAGGTGCAGGCAAAGCTCAGCAAGGTTGACCATATTTTGTAGGCTGAGACATGAGCACAATTTTGTGAGGATCGTGCTGAAAGTGCTGAATAGACACTCGCATGATGCTGAGTTGGCACAGATCAAAAGGACTCAGTGGGCTAGCTTTTGGAGGGGAAATAGTGGCTGGCCTGAAAAAGAAACACCTTTGTACATGAATAATGGATCAGAAAACTTGGCCTGAAGGTTCAAGTTGAATAAGAAGATCAGTGTCAGATTAGCTTTTGGATGCTTACCTTCCCTGTTGTGTCAGCTTTAAGCGAAGCAACAAATCTCAGGAATGTTTTGTAGACACCCTTATTGTTGAGATAGTCATAGAGTTCAGAAAGAAGAGTAGGTGGTGGATTTTCTTGGTAGAATCGTTGCCAGAGCTGTGAGAGGATTCCATAGACACTGGAATTTGTAAAGATGCCTAGTTGAGCAAATGGCAAAGTTTTGTAAATGGGGTTTAAAATGGCTGCCACAATAAAGACTTCTTGATTGCATTTGCTCCACCTCTTTTCAAGGCTATTGAGGATTGCCTGGATCATACGGCAATCTTCAGAAGTGGACTGGGTGAGCAAGGACTGATACTGTGAGATTAGGAAGCCAAAGGTGACCAGCACTTTGTCAAGTCGGCAGTGTGTGGTTTGTGTGAGATTTTCAGCAAGAGCAAGTGACTCAATATGTTTGACAATCCTGGGCAAATTGTGTATCAGTTATGATGCTGATTAAGCCTGAATACTGAGTAATGCTTTCTGACAAACCTGAGTATTGTGTGCCAGAATACTGGATCCTCAATTATAGCAATCATATCAGTTCCCTTTTTGTGAGCCACAGTGTCGCCCATCACAATTATTTTTGATTCCCTTGGTGCTTCTTTCTCTTGAGTGACCAACATCTCTAGCACAAGCTTGAGGTCTAGAAGGTGTTGGAAGGCAAGATAATGTGCTGTCCATCAGGTGAGGACAGCTCAGATGACTGACAGAATCCTGGCCTTTGACCCATTTGCCATGCAGACAGCCTTTTGGATGTCTCACAAAAGAGCCAATATACATGTTTTACTATGCAGCCATGTTATGAGTTCTGTCCCTTTCTTTGTATACATTGTGAAGATGACTGATATGACTTTGAAATAGTCACTGACAATGAGATTAATCTGGTCAAAGGTGAGCACCATATAGTGCATTGGTCGATTGAGTTTACCTGGTGTGTGTAACAGTCTGGAACCACCAGCCAAGGAAAGTCCTTCAAGATCTGTTTTCATGCTGCATGAGATTCACCTGAAGCATCAGATGTGATTGCAATAACTGTACCATTCCAATCTTTTTCCAGGCTACCTTTCACCTCCAGAATAATCCTCTTAAGGTGATCTGCAGTCTGTTGCTCAGTCAAAACATCAGCAACCCGAACTGTGTGAACCTTCATAGTAGATGTAAGCTCTGGAATTGTGTTACATGTCATATAAGCATACCTTCCGCACTGAGGTTGTAATCATAAATGCCTGCAGGTGATGTGAATTTATCCCTGTCCAGCTGTCTGTCTGGAGTGTAACATCTGTACCCTGACTCTTTTCCCTAGCTTCTGCCTGGAATTTCTTCACCTCACAAGGAGTATATGTAGATGTAAGCTGATAGCTAGAGACTGGGATTGCGCCAGGTAACAAATCCTCCACAAAGTCATGAACTGCTTTGTTATTAACCCAATTTGCAAGGAGGCCACAAGATGCTGTAATCCATGCCATGTGACTATAAATCTATCTTGGTGAGTGCTCAACCACACTGGAGCACCACCATACTGCCCAATCATTGAGATACTGTGTTGACATGATAAGATTCATTGGTGTTTCAATGCAGGGCGTGATTCTGCTGCGGCTGATCCATCATAGTACTGGATTGGACCAGCGGTCACTGGCACAGAATATGAAAATGGTGATCCTGATTCAAGTGGTGATGAAGTTTCAGTGGGTGAGTCAAAAAGTGAAAATGGTGAAGGTGAAAATGATGGCCCAGCCTAAGGGATTGAGATTGGTGTTGCCGAGGAACTTGAATGATGTGGATATATGCTGGTGAAGGGTCCTGGTGAGGATGAAGTTGAAGTTGATGGCGCCAGTGGCTGTGAGAAGATGAGACTTTGTGGACTCGGCGTTGGAACACCATATGCAAGGGACCCAGTGGCGGAGGGTGCAAATGGTACTGGAGTATGTGATGGAGAGTTCAAGCTAACGTTTGTAGGATGTGCAGGACCAGGAAAAGCTGCCAGCAGCTGACTTTCAGGGAATGAGTATGAGTGTGCAAGTGGGAAAGATTTTGGCGATGGTGGACCATGGTTCCACCCCTTCTCAGTGCATGTATTTAAAGCTTGAGCACGTATTTCTGGTGGCTGTTTTTCACAGTTTTTGAGATGCCAAACAAGCATTTCTGCTCATGCTTGGATCCATGGGCAGCCAGGTGTTCGAGCATCAAAGTCCCACACTGATCTTTATCAGTAATATAACAAATTGATGGAAACAAAACACTTACACCATGTAACAATATCACCATGGGCCCTCATTGTAAGCCACTGTCCAGTTTGTAGTTCTACTTGGTCTTTCTCATGCTCAATGCCAATCCTTTCTCCAAAGCAATGCTTGCATATTGCTTTGCCTCATTTCTCCTTGATATTTGCATATGCTGCTGGTGCATGTGGTTGAAGTCTGGGGTGATCGTGAAAATATTGGTGGTATCATTACTTTTGTGCACTGGCATTCATGCTTGTTGTTTTCCAAGTTGCTTCAAAGGGGGTGGGGGTATAATATTTAAGTTCTTTCTGGTGTCCTTTAAATCCATGTAGGAGTTATAGATAGGAAAATTGGAGGCAAAACTTAGGATCAATAGGAGTAGAAAGCACATGACATGAATGAGAGGAAAATGAGAGTTCACCAAACTCAGGTGGGAGTAAGCAAGAGATAAGGTGTGATGAAGTAGATAAGACACACCACATTGAGATCTATAGTCATGTGAATGCCATGGCCATGTCACAGCCATGCTGGTAAGCCACTGGCAAGCCATGTCACATGGCTTGTGTCAGGCATGGAGCACCACTGGCACTCAAAACACTGCTGGAAATTCATTCACAGCATGGGACTATAAATGCACTCAAGTGGGAGTGACAAAATACAATAAACTCCAGAAGATGAAGATTAGACATAGTGCCTAAACACTAGGAGATATCCTCAGGGTTCTACAATAAATGTCGAGGTTTCCCGATGCATGTCACTGCATGTTAGATTAGTGGCCGCGTTCAGCCAGCCAGCGGAGTACAATATCCCTGTGGGACAACGAAGTCAGTACTGCCTCCGAAAGATGTGTCGAAGTCTTTGAACTAACAGATTGTGTTGGCTTTTCATCGAACACTGATGGGACCGTCAACTTAGGGATTCATGGTTGCAGTCAGCCCGGTTCACGTACCGAGTAACACTGAAAAAGATAGAACAGCTTGAGTACTGGTGTTAAGAGGGATGATCGGCCAGAACTCACCGAAACAGGACGACCCTGTATCTTGCCCAATTCCCTACGCGCAAGTGAGCCCAACGCAATCCCCCCTTTAGCGAGTGGAGATCTTACAGTTCGCGAATAAGATCTTTCACGCTTGCATGGTTCGGCAAATCGTTCTTGTTTCCGAGCTACTCAGCCAGTTGCCATATCGCATAGAGGTGGTGAGAAGTCAGCTCGCGTAATTCATCCAAGGCACAATGGGGAACATACGACTAGTAATGGGACACCTTTTAGACTTGGCTGTGATAGTAGTTGGTGGAGCTCGAAGCGTGCCGTATCGAATTTATCTTGCTGTGTATCCGCAAAGTCAACACACGGTCCCTCTGGTAGTCCCAGGTCCAAGCCGAATATACGCACGTCCACAGAATCTACGACAAACCTTCACCCGATGTCAGCTTTCCTCCCCTCTATACACGAGAACATTGGGTGAACAGATATAGAATAAGCAGGAGGGACGTACACAACGGCGTCGACCCCATTACAATACCTTTCCCACATCGAACGGAATTTGGGTTGCCCAGCTACGTCCCATATCTTGAGTGTTACCGCGCCCTTGCGAACTTTCCGGTAGTTGAAGGCGACAGTCGGTACGACGTCCTCTGACCACTGTCATTCGTAGGGTGGATAAGTACGCGATTATTCGCCAGTTTGGAGTGGAACAGGGGCAGAAGGTGAAATGTTGAGGTGGGGAAGAGGAAAAGAGGAAACGCAACTTGTCCAGATCCTATGACGTTTACGAACGATGTCTTTCCGGATGCCTGTCCCACACGTTCAAACGATCTCCATGAGCTTTCCGTATGTCGCATGTGTCAGGGTCACTCACCTGCAGCCCGACCACGGAAATCTCAGCCGCCTTCGCAAAGAAGACACTAGGCAAACCCAAATTCTCATCAGCATCTATTCCACTCACTCCACGCGTTTCGACAGCCCTTGTGGAAGCTGATAACTCACTCACCTGCTGAACCAGAGGAAAATAGAGGAGAAGAACGACATAGCGAGCCAGTCGTGAGTACTTGAGTCGTGACTGTGTGATTGCAGTGCCGTCGGCTGTTAGCCTTGTATGTTGTTAGTCCGCGGCACGGGGTTCGAAAGTCCTGATCATTCTTTGAGGAGAACGCTCGACACGGCATCTCGAGACGGCTTGTCCAGGCGCTGGCGTTTTGGTGTATCAAGTATCGCGGTGAGCTAGGCCGCCCTCACAACAATCGAGAGATCCTATATTGTCCCTTAGGTCGTCTGCAGAGCGAACGGCACGAGAGCGCTCTAACCGATCTACGTTTATCCTCGA
>KN826148.1:0-10127 GCA_000827395.1 Paxillus rubicundulus Ve08.2h10
GTCTGTCAAAGATGTGAATGATAAGAAATCAAGGCACAGGAACGAGAATGTTAAGGAGAAGGCGGAAATGCGGAGGAACGGAGAAGCGGAGAAACGGAGAAACGGAGGGCAGAGAAAGCGGACTTGGTCCGGAGTGGGCTCCGGAGAGGTGGAGTTGACTTGTGCGGCACGGAATATGACAATATCTAATAACTCCACCTTCCAATTCATCTGATTCTGACTTGTTCTAACTCCTCTTGATCCATTCCTATCTTTCTGACATCTTTGACCCGCATTCCATTCCACTCCATACTTACTTGTCAACATAGTATATGAACCCCTCCTGTATTTTGTATCATCCAGTTTAAATATTGACTTTGATCACTCCTCTTCTCTGTCCACTTTAAGTCCCTCACTCAACACTTGAAGTCAGTCTTCTCATTGTCACTCAGACCCTCTGACCCCCCTTGACTACTCTGTTCTGCCATCACTCTGCCCCTCTGTAAATACCAGACTGAACGTGGACAAGGGTGCAACATATAAGTTGAAGCCAAAGTCCACTCCTCTGACAACTCCAGGACAGTGCAGAGGAACTACACTCTTAACAGCTCCGCTCCTCCGACAACTCTGGGACAGCTGCGGAGGAACCCTGGATCTTAACACCACTGTGCTACATGTATATATACTTGCTTCTTACTTCAGATTCCTCAGTTGTTCTTTGCCCTTCTTAGGCAGTGGCTGAGTCTAGGCAATCACTCCCCTCTTATAGATTTTGTCATAGAGTAAACTCACCTCAGCTGCTGCCTCAGGAGGGCAAAGAATAACTGAGGAATCCAAAGTAAAAAGTGAAAGGGAATGGAGTTAAAGCAGTGTGAAATAATGATGGAATGCCCCTGGAGGCTCAGGAGTAATGATTAGGAAAGGATGATAGGGTAGGGCAACAGTCCACACAAATTCTGGATGGACCCCAAGTGACTCTGGATGGATTCTGAGCAGACTCTGAGACTCCAAGGCTCTGAGTGGTTCTGCATAGGGGTGGAGCAGAGTCATGATCTCTGGGTTTCTGAGATCCCAGAATTGGAGTTCCAGTGCTGGAGTTCACTGTACTTTGTCAGGATGAATGGTAGTGTTTGGGAGATGTGGTGTGACAATAGAGGTATGGACAAAGAATGCTTGTAGATGTAGGAAAGACTGCTTCGCTACAATGGTCCTTCCATTGTACATGGACAGCAGCTGCAGGCAGAATTTATTCCACAGCATGAATTGGATGGAATGCCAGTGGGACAGATAGGCCACCAATGTGGTGTTGCCTGTGCTGTTATTCACACAACACTGAAGGTATGTGTCCAAAATTTGTCCAAGGTAGGGGAGGTGGTATGGATCTTGAAGTTCAGAAAGTGTGGTGCTTGATATATCTGGTTGTACAGTGACGTGGAAAGCTATATTCACTTTGTCAGATATGATTCCAGTGAGAAAATAGTTGCAGATGGGACAGGGGTCATGGAACTGTTGCTCCTCTCCAAGAAGGACTGCATGGATCCATGAGAATGATGGGTCAATGTATGTCATCTGTGCACCCTTGGTGTCACACACATTGGTGAGCAGGATGTCTAAGGTGTAAAGAAGGGTGAAGAGATTGAACAATCAGATTATTTCTTCATGGTCTAGTACCACCACACATTGTTCAACAAAGCCTACCTGACATGAAGTCTTCTGGAAGGGATGCTTGCAGTGGGTTATCAACAGGCATTCGCTGACATCTGCTGTGTACTGAATAAGATTTCCAAGCTTCATGGGGGGTGTTGCAGAAATTCTGGAAGAGTTTGACCTTTGTGATATTGAAGTCATCCTTGACTCCACTTTCAGTTCAGTGTTGATAATAGCATTCTTATTGGCATGGAAATCCTGGAGGGCCTTGCCCATCACTTGGATTGATGAGTCCATGTGGATGGGGCTTTGGGCTTGGTAGGTGAAGTTGACAAGAGCATGCATTGCACAGAGAAAACCATCTGGAATGGCACCAGCAATGGGAGCAACAATGGTGCATTGAATGTCACAATGTTTGTGGTGTAGGGAAGATCACTTCCCTACATCTACAAGAGTGTCCTTCATCTGAACCTCTCTTGTCATACTGTATCTTCCCAATGTTACCATTCATCTCACTCACTTTCCACCCCAACTCCATTCCATTCCCATGCTATCTGTGCATATCCATGCCTCACACATCACAGAACCCATCCTTCATTATAGAAATTCAAGTCCATGTCCACCTGGATCTGTCCCTGTCCATCCAAACTTGCTGGTAAGTCTTGGCTATGGCCACATTTCATCCATGTATGTACTCGCTTCACTGGACATTGTCCATTATCTGCTTTCTGTGTTTTCCATCCACTATGGATATCTATTTCTTATGTTTTGACTTGGTTTGATGCTGTCATGGGTATGCCTAGACTACCCTCTCTGAGAATAAAGACTGGATCACATGGTGGATCACATGTACAGTACATATGACAAGGGACAGGAAAAGAAAGTGGAGTCAGCAGTTTTGAACTCATGACAGTTCTCATCAGGGGGTTTTCACTGCTGCCCCTACCACTAGTCCATCCAGCTGATGCTTAGGGTACCAACTACAAATCTAATGTCCTACCCAGGGATTTGACTCAGGTCATGGCCATGACTGTGTGAGAGTGGCAACTCCAGGCTGGATTGGTTGCAAATGGGGTAGAATGAGTGGGGGGTGGGAGGCTCCACCTTGTTAGACCCACAGGTTGCTCAGTCACACAGGGGCCTTTTGGCACTCTGCCTGCACTTCTTCATTGCCATACATTCTCATGGTGGGGCTCAGTCACCATGAGAACCTCTCATGCCATCATCATGTGATTTGCCATAGCAACACAGAGTAGGATGACAGCCCACACAAGTTCTGGACAACCCTGGGTAACTCTGGACAGATTCCAAGTGGTTCTGCATAGCAGTGGAGCAGAGTCATGATCTCAGGGTTTCTGAGATTCCAGAGTTGGTGTTCTGGTTCCAAAGTTCACTGTACTTTGTCAATCAGCCTGTCTGACAGTCTTGGGCATACCAAGACTATAAAGTCCTGTATATAGGCATGAGTATGGCCATCAATAATGGGGCCCATCTAGTTTCCTATTACAATCCCATTCTTCTTTTATCACACTATTGTCCCACTTCCTTGAGCATGACTCTGACAAAGTACAGTAAACTCTGGAACTGGAACACACACTCTGGCAACTTGGGAACTCAAGATCCATGAATCCACTCTGCAATCCATCTGGAGCTGCTTGGATCACAGAGTCTGCTTAGAGTCTGTCTGGAACCATTAAGGATCATGGAACCTGCTTGGGGTCCATCTGGAACTTGTCTGGACTGTTGCTCTATCATTTTGTCCTTTCCTTACCATTGCTCCTGAGCTTCTAGGACTATTCCTATTATAATCTTACACTGCTTAACCTCATACCCCATAT
The DNA here is from genome assembly GCA_000827395.1 of Paxillus rubicundulus Ve08.2h10. Classification (NCBI taxonomy): domain Eukaryota; kingdom Fungi; phylum Basidiomycota; class Agaricomycetes; order Boletales; family Paxillaceae; genus Paxillus; species Paxillus rubicundulus. The sequence continues at coordinate 3,465 of KN826148.1, forward strand.
CTGCTCCTGCTCCTGCTCCTGATCCCCTGTTTGTATTAGTGAGTGCTTCTCCACCCATTCTGCTACATATATACACTTACTTCTCCCTTTGGATTCCTCAGTCATTCTTTGCCCTCCTTAGGCAGCAGCTGAGGTAAGTTCATTTTATACATATTTACTACTCCTAGCTAATCCATGGTAGTCTGGGCAATCCCTGCCCTTTTATAGTTTTTGTCATCCTCCAGACACTTAACCTAAGTGCATATTCTACATTCGCACTCACCCAGCCCAGTATGGACTCAAGCTCATCTAAATTGCTCTCCCCAGTTGAGCAGAAATAACCTCATCATGTCTCATAGCTCTGGGAGCCTTGCCTCACTCTCTTCTTTCCAAAGCTGTCCCTTTTTCTTCCCAGCTTTTCACTTCTGCTCAATTAACCATTGAGTCTCTTTCTGTTCCACTTGTGAGGAAGAGGAGACTTATCCTTTTGCCCTTCTGCTCACAGCTTCCCTCAAGGGTTGAACCATTCACACCCTGCCCTTTATTTCTTGGCCTGGTTGACCCCCATTTAGACTGGTTTTGCCATCCTCAGTACCCAGGGCCTGACTCTGGCTGTGTGTGGTCAGAACCCAAGGAATGGAAGGATGCATTTGTGACACTTTGTGGGAGAAGAGACATGCCATTGGACATGGTTGTTGGAAATGGACTATTTGTGGCATCAGAAAATCAGTAATTTGACATACATAGTTATACAGGCCCATCCAGTTGTCACAATGACACAGATAGGTCCACCCCTGCCTAGTGCCATCCAAGTGCTGTCATAGGCCCCACAGCATGTACAGTCTGTACAATGAATGTGGGCACCAGCTCTTTTTTCTTTCTTTCTTTGGGTTCACTCACATCAGTCAAGAGGAAGGTACCAAATCCACTATATTTAAAGTATATAATTACTGTACAACATGTATTCTACAGATTGTAGTTACAGGTGGAAAAATGCCTCCTCCAAGGTGATCTGAGTTTCCACAGTGTTGAAAGTGAGTTTGCTGTCCTTGACAGTGTTACAGCTGTTTCCAAGAATAATGAGAAGCCCCAAAGTTTTAACCACATGATTTGAGGTCATTTGAATTGGGAATGCACTGGATTCTGAGTGCTGACAATGCTGTGCTTGAACATTGCAGCCATTTGCAAGATGCTGGGCATTTTCAAAGCAAGTATCCATCACTGGGAAGCCATTTCCACAGAGTATGGCTATGTCAATCATAAACCATCACCAATACAGGGTCAGTCACTCCAAATCCTGATGCATGCCCTCATGACTGCCTGCAAGGAGCTTTTTTTCAAAGAATTGGACCTGTATCTTGATGAAGTCATAACCTGGTTTGGTCTCACCTATGATATCATTGTTTTAACAGCCACAATTTGCTGAAATCTCAAGAAAGTTGGCCTCACAAGGAAGATTCTCCACAAGATGGCTGCAGAGTACCATGAAGCTCTCTGTGAGGAGTGGAATGAATCTATCTGCACAAACTTTTGAGGAGATGGGAATGGGTTCATCTGTGTGGATGAGACCAGCAAAAATGAACTCACTTGGGCTTGTCACTATGGGAGGGCTATGGCAGGCCAATGTGCAGAACTTTCTGATGTTTTCATTCATGGGGATCAGTACTCCTTAGTGGCAGCATTCACAATTGATGGCTACATTGCTGCCGATGTCATTGAAGGTTCCTTCAATAGTGAGACATTCTATGAGTTTATTGCAACAAAAGTGGTGTGTATGGTATATTTTCACAAGAATAGGCATTAAATCCGGGAAGGCAACCAGGAAACTGATTCCAATATCATAGGGATGTCAACTGGTCAACCAATGTTGGCCCATATTGATTTTTTGGCAACTGACCCATGGGCCAAAATTGGGTGCTCAGCATATGACCCATGGGCCCATTTTGCCTTCAGCGATCAACTGATTGGGGGATTGGGTGAAAAATAGGTAAGTTGGTGGATCTGGGGGGTTTTGTGGCCAATGGGCCCATTGGAGGAGCACAGTAGGTACATTCAGTATACTTCCCATGGGCCAATGGACCATTTCTACTCACTGTAGTTATGTATATAATTGGTTCTCAGCTTTGGCATTGTCAACTACAGGCAAAATGATACTTGGTAGATATTGATTTTGAGTTAGCCACACAGTTTAGGAAACCACTCATAATTTTGGTATTTTCATTAACCAAAATATTACTATTGCTTCAACTACAAACCTTCATGGTATTTACATGGCTGGTCATTGAAGGAGCACCTTAGGTACATGCAGTATTCCACCCATCTGCCCATCAGCTTATTGGTTGTCTCAGCATTCCACAGACACACAGGCACACTGCCAAGAAAAGCAGTGGTGTAGCATGGACAATCTTGTTGTGTCAATAAGATGTCAGTACACAAATTTCTGCATTCTCTGGGATGGATCATTGCCCTTGGTGGACAATGAAAGTGTCAATGTATAGCTGCAATGCTGAGGAATGTGTCAGCATACCATAGATAATCTCATTGTGTACATAGGACATAGGTACACCTGGTTTACTCAATTTCACATTGAAGACATGTTTCTGGATGAATATATGCATTCTCCAGCATGGATCATTGCCCACCTGTTGTGTGAATTTGTTCCTACCACATCCTGCAATACCACTTGAATCATTTGGGGAAACAAATATTGCAGTGGTGGAATTAAATACCTTGAGGGAACTGGCAAATGCAGGGAAATCAGGTAGACAAATATCTTCTGAGGAGATTCTATTATCTGTGCTAAGTTGGTCAAATAAAAAATACAGGAGGTGGTTGGGCAGATCTGGTACTCCCACTCTATGGCAAGTGTGAGAACTGTACAGGCATGCTTACATGCTTCAAAAATATTAGTCAACATTCATCGTCCATCGTAGATGATACTCGGGCTTACCAGGGGTTAGTGTGAGCTTCATGTCTGAGTAAACAAGCCCTGGTCGCTCATGCACAATACCAGTGTTCTCATCCTCATCATTGCCAAAGTTGTTGCCTGCTGTGTTGTTGTGGTGTGAGCCACCGTTAGTATGCAGCTGTTCTGAGTTTCCTGGCACTGTAGGGACTTGGAGGGCAGAATCCATGGGGTTTTTGTCATCTGGAGTGATATGACAGTGTTGAATGGTGGTTAAAGTGATATATAAACAGAAACTTATCCAAACTATCAGAGTTGGTCCCATCAGGAGGATGAGACAACATTCCATGTGCCTCAAAATCCACCAAAGCAGCATCAAGCTTGTTGAGGCATTGGTTGGTGAGTAGGATCTGCCCAAGTGCATTGTATTTACTGGGGTGCCACCACAGTTGCTTGACAGCTTTGATGAATGCTTTTGAGTTGTCACCAGTCCACTGAGAGAAACCCCAACCATCAGAAAATCTTGATAAACCTGGAAATGATGGCACTGTGGCAATGCTGAAAACAAGTTAACATATAGTACCCTGTAAATTGAGCAATGAAGACTTAATGGCAATCAATGTCTGCCATGATCTCTTTTGTGCAAGACTTCCTATGGTGATGATCAAGATATTTTCCAACCAACTCCACTAGATGATCTTGAAAGTACCTTTCACTAATTGATGAAGGATGTTGGGGGCAAGGAGTTCATGGATATCTGCACAGGGAAAGTTGTCAGTGAATGGCTGTAGGTGGTGTAGAGCCAGTCTGTTGAGTCCGATCACAATTAAAATGGAACTTGCCTTGACATTGCCATCAACACCCTATTCATCCCAAATGGCACCAGACAAGAGTTCTTCCACCAGTGCATTTGTGAGAGCCTGCATCAGGGAGTTCCTCTGTCTGGACCATCAAGATCATTTGGAGGTGCAACACACCTACAACACTGCATGTTAGACAAAGCCGATTGTATGATTTTACTGTCAACTCACCCACTACACCAGCCCTGGATGATGCCAGACAGAAGGACCTGTTCAGGGTATTGCCAATGTAAGGATGAATCCCAAAAATGACATGGTGGAAGTGTCCATCAGGGCACCACATAACTTGAGGGGTTGTCATGGCAGGCTTCAATGAGTCCAGTATTCATGACATAGCAGTGTGGAAGAGCTGCTTCTTGAATTTTTGAAATGCAGGGTCATCAGTGTACTTCTTTGTGGCTGTGCAAGAGTGAGCTACTGGTACAAGAGCATCTGACCATAAGAAACAACATATACCTTTGGGAATGACAAGGAATGCAATCAGCACAACTGTGTTGCAGTGCACACATTGGATGTTGTTGTGAACATTGCCAAAAGATAGGTATACTGGCCAGTAATCATTTTGCCCTGTTGCAACAGAGACAGTCATCTTATCACTACCCAAAAATGATGGGTATAAATGTTGCACTGTGTGCTTCTTCATTTGCAATATCATCCTGGGACATTGGTCAATGTCATGGTAGTAAATTAAGTGTGGATTGTTAATGTACTGCTTGGGTCCATGCCCAATCTCCTGACATGAAGTCTTTGTATCACTGAGTTTTGTCTTTCTCTAGAAAGTCACAGTAAGGCACACAATCAATTTCACCATAGAAATATTAATTGGACATCATGTTCTCAGCAACAAGAGAGGGTTTTTGAAACCAAAACTCAAATACTTCACTCATCCAGGGGGGATTATGTCTGGGAGATTGTTCACTGTTGTACCGGAGCTTGAGGCTGTTCCAAAGAATGTCTCTGACTGGTGTTGCATCAATAGTGTTGTAGAGATCTTGGTGGTCTGTGAACAGAGGTTTGTCACTGTGAACTGCAAGAGTTGAACCCCAATATGCAATAATTTATCTGTTTTACCAGCAGATAACTGTGCCTCCTTGAAAATGAGTTCAGCAGCCTCAGATTCTGTCTTGTTCTGATACAGTGTCCAACTGTCTGGACTTCTCTCAGAGACAGGAGAAGGAGGAGTATCTGGGTCTATGTGGTTGCCATCCTCATCACAGATACAGCCTGCCAGTGTCTTAAACATTAAGAAATATTAATGCACTGGAGGAAAAAGTTATGCACCTGTCAGTTTATCATGATAGTCTTGTAGAATAGCAGGAGGATGTGGCCATATGAAGGCATCACCAGTTGAAGTTGTAGGACTCAAGGAGAAACGATGAGCTGAGGATTGATGATGTTTGAGTCTGGCAGTCATTTTGAACCAGTGTGAGCAGCTAGCATAAAAGCAGGGAATTCTGTGAACACTGAATCCATGACAAACTAGTTGTGTCCATGGCATGGTGGACATCAGAAGAGGAGGAGGTACACAGCAACTTGAACAGCCTAAGAGAATGGTGGGGGAGAGTAAGTTTGTATATTGCTAGGTATGGAAAGATTAGTTCAAATGAACTTCAGCACAGAAAATACCATGAATGTAAGGCCAACTTGAACCCTGTGTCCTGGACCTTACTTGTGTCTTCTCTGTGTTGGTTTTTCTCCACCTCACTCCTATGTCCCATCCTGTTACTCACTCCAAGAATGCTAACCAATATCCTGGTCAGATTATTCTGGACTCAAAACGGAAAAAATGAACATCTGAGCAAAAACAAGTGGATGATATCCAAGCTAAGGGCATATGGAAAGAACAAGAGGCTGTGCACCAATGTGGCATTCACCACCTGGCTTCCATCATGGACAAGAGTGCGCAAAAAGAGGCACAATTACTCACCAACCCCACAGAGCCTAGACAAATGTAGGAAGTAGTACACTCAGTGGACTGTATAGCAGCCAACTAGGTATGGATTCACCTGTAGGAAATAGTACACTACAGGTATAAGTCAGTATGTGATATAGAGAATATGTGTAGAGCGTCTCACCTCAGTGGACTGTATAGCAGCCAACTGAGGTGTGACAACATTAGCCAAGAGCATCAAGTAGCAGGAGTGGAGTATGTGGGCAAGTGTAATAGATGAGAAATAAACAATGTATATAATTCAATAATCAAGGCCACAAGTCAGTCAGAGGCAGAAGGTTGGAGAGCTGAACATGAACATGCCAATGGACATCAAAATAGAAGACATCCAGAATAGAAGAGATGGAGAAGCCAAAGGTGGTCTGGTGAGTATAGCAAGCACAGATGAGCAATCAGGATGGTGGATTCAGAGCCCAAGTGTTGGAAAAGTTGGACCTGTCAAGGGTGGTGAACTCAAAGTATCAGAAGAGTTGGACTACAGTGGCAGTGATAATGATGGAGAACCACATGAGGCACAGATCCCATCAAAGAAGCAGCACACTCAGAAGATGACAATGCATGATGCTGTCAGGATAGCAAGAAGCACAGCTAATCAGCTTGCTGATAGTGAGGATCACCATGCAAGCACTGACCAGAAAGGAAAGTCAACCACCACTAGCATGTGAGTATTCTTTGAACCACTTCTCATCATATCAGCATGGACTTACTCATGGAAATGTCTGAAGTTCCACATAATGTAGTGCTTGGGTACCGTAGAATACGGCCAGCTGAGGTTGACAAAAGCCTGTACCACACGGGCCAGCCAATCATTGGCCAACCTATGGCCTGTAGTTGTAGGGTACAGATGGGCCGAGGTGTGAGAAAATCCTGTATGATATGGGCTGGCCAAGTAGATATTTTAGTAAGGGAATTTTGAGTAATGGTGGGCTGATTGAGCTATGTCTGTGTGGAATGGATTGGCCAATATG
>KN826149.1:0-10022 GCA_000827395.1 Paxillus rubicundulus Ve08.2h10
ATATATGTGAACTCTTATCGTCGCAATTATTTTCAATCAGTTTCAATCAAAATGTCAAACCCCCAAATTCAATTATATTATTTTGAGTCTTTTTTGGATATGTGTTGGAAACAAACCCAATTACTCAGGTGCAATGTGTTACCAGATATGTGCCGACTTTGTTGAGCGGACTTTTCCGATCGTGTCTCAGGTGTAAGGACACAGAGTAACCCCAGGAGAATCCCAGGACACGTGACGCGACCCGGGCGTAAGTTTTTCGAGATAAGTAACTACTATAGTGTACAGAAAATACTACGAGCTTAGGTAAGCTACCTAAACGGGTACGCATACCGATTGTATTCCAAGTTTCCAACAAGCTCGTCGGCCTCGCTTCCGAGCGATGAGGCTATTACGTGGTATATGTATCAGGTCTTGAGTGATACTTCCGATCGGTCGTTCGTCAGAGGAGTCGACCTGTTCCACCTGTGTGTCGAGCATTGTCGTCGCGCAGGAGAGCCGTGGTTCCAGGATCACTTCTTCTATCTTTAGGACTAGGAATGGAACGATGAAAACGAGGTGTTGAAAGAAATGTCGTGGCAAATGCGACGAGTGGGCGACCGGACTAAGGGTGGTAATGCGGGAATCAACTTCATCCTTGTAGGTGTGGCTGGTTGTGGCCGGTCTTTACCCGCCTCGCAGCAGTGGTGTGTGGCTTCAAGGAGAGCAGATTCCCACCTTTCCATATCATTTTATGTCACTCCAGACTTGTCATTTCATTCATGCAGGGTATGCACTGCACACGTCGACGTCCGTTTGTACCAGAAAAAGAAAAAAAAAAACTGGTAATCCTCCAGACAAGCAAATGGAGGTATCTATGAGATATCTATGAGGATGTCAAGAATTGGGTGTGTTAGTTGTAAGGGACGAACATACCGTGGCATGTAGTAGCTATGCATATGGCGCAACGTCCATACAGACGTTCACCACGCTTTGCATTGCGTCCAGCTTTGCTAGGTTCGCCAGACGCTGTTCTTCGACAGGGCCACTCAGGGGCTCAATCCACCATCTATCCTCTTCTGCAACGTCCCTCCAAAATTTGGTCAGGAAACCGTGATAATTCTCCAGACTACCTGGAGAATGCCGCAATGTGTGAGGATGAATCCAATGCGGTGGCGGAGCGTCGTGCGAATATGAGCCAGAGCTGGGAGGCTTCGAGAATCCCTCACAAGCCAGCAAGAGAGGAGGCGGTACGGTAATACGTCCAATTTTGAAACAGACGCGAGATATGGAGAAACAGAGTACAGTCGGCCCATCTGGGTCTTCTGCAAGAAGGGAAGCAACCAGAGTCTTGGTGATCCTGTCGCTACATGGATCAGGGGACTCTGGTCCGCTAGGCGTCATTGGTGTCGGGATTCGAATCCTACTGGGGGTAGATGACTCTATGGGCAGCACAGGTGATGTGTTCTGCTTCGCCTTCGTCTTGCCCTCGTTCTTCGATTGCGCAGTGAAGCGACACACGAGATACATCTATTCGATGGCAATGAGAACTACCCAGGCCTGGATGTCAAAGAGATGACACACACCCACTTCTGATCCCATGCCCCTATAGATAACTTTATCTCATACCTTGCAAACAACGGAATTTCGCGGAGGAACTGGTAATGCGACGCTACCAACACCTCGAGTTAATTACCTGGGATACGATAGTTCAACAAGTGCCTTACAGCCCAAGATAACGCATCCACCGACGCCAACGAATGTCGGACACGCTTTGACACTAAATTGCGCGAGTGCAACATCACGAATCTAGGAGTTTTCTGAGCTCATATGCAAGGCCACGCTCTCGCCAAGGCGCCTTACCTTCGCGTAGCTAGAGTTGCTAAGGTGCCCGAGAAAATCGCAGTCGTCAGGACCTACGCATATAGCCTCGAGTAAACTCGGCACACGAAAACGTGGGTTGGGCGCTAAGAAGGAGTTGGACTTACTTGCCCAAGATTTGCAAAGCACTGTAAACGTGAATGGGTTCGCCCCAACAGGGCATAACGATTCGAGTTGAATTACTGCTGCATGGTGTCTGGCGGCAGCTGGTTTAAATGAGAGGAGATGTTTGTAAAATATGAAGTGGTATTTGCACCGCACGATGGCGAGTGGAAGGAAGACTCGGACTGGGGACATCAAAAATTCATTGTCAGCATACAAAGCTCAGCTGTAAGGACGATGGTCTCACCATGCCAGAGCAATGGGAAGGAACGAATGTTGATCAATAGAATGAGCCCCACAAAGACACGCAGGATGTACGGAGCGAAAAATCTGGCTATCGAACTTGGGATCTTTATCCATTGATACAGCAAGTTGACGAGCATTTCTCCTAGGGATATAGAGTTAGAACGTAAGGAACGCGTCGGTCGACATGCCAGTAGATGCCTGAGCTGGCCTTTATAGAGACTTGGTGCTGGGAAAGCGAATAGTCGGATAGCGACGACTCCCCAACTAAGTTAGCATCGCCTGCCGCCGTCACGGTGACTAGTCTGAATCTCCAGCATATGAGAAGTAGGCTCCTCGGTCTAATCTCAGTCCAGAAACGACTGCTAGCTCCCAATGCTCACTAGGTAGTTGGTGTGCATGTTTATTACAAGGGACTGACATCTGGATGGACTCCAACAGTGACAAGGAAAGTTCCAGAGCTATTGTGGACTTGGTACTACAGTACACTATCTCATAATGCATAGTGTTGGTTCCCAATTTTGGCCATGCATTATGAGATTTATGCACTACAAGATAGCATTCAGTGGTGAGGGCATCTTGACCTTTTATTGGCCCATGCACTATGAGATAATATGCATTATGATGTTATGCACTATGAAATAGTGTACTGTAGTCTGAGCTAAACCAAAGAAATTGCTGGGAAATTCGCTATCTTGCTCATCAAGGCTTAGGCCCATCGACCCGAGCATCGTGTGCTATCCGAAAGAAATTACTATGCCGCGCCTGTTGTTCTGGGTTCGTTACTGTATCCAGACGTACACCCCCATGGACCAAGTTTCCTGTGACCAACGTATACACTGCCTAGTGACATTCAGTATTAGTACTAGGAGTTTTTGGTCTGAGCCTTTGTTACTAGTACCGTCAGCGGTAGTTTGAAAGATTGCACCAGGGCAACTGCGGGCCACTTTGGGCATAGAGGCAGCGTCATTGACGCCTTGACTCTTCGAGAGTCGGTGGCTCTGTTTGGTGCGTTCCGGACCGAGGTAACAACATCGCCGAGAGAGGGCCAAAGCCAGTTGCGTGGAATCATGTCAAACAACACAAATACACACCACGGCGCGGTCGTTCCTCATCTTTGACAATCAATCGCTGGTCACGGCTTGTGTATACCGTAACCCTCGAATTACCTGACTTGGTTGCCAGAATATTACACGCTACTCTCCCGATGGTCGGCCAACGTCATGGGGAAATGGGACTATAGCTTGTCAAATCGTCAAAGCCCGCCTTGAACTAGCTATTCAAAGCTGGCGACTCTTCTTGGATCTGCCGAGGGCGTTGGTCGGTCTAGACCAAACCGAACGGAGACAAGAGTGAGCCCCGCACCCATGGTCTATCCTCCCTAGTACATACTTCCTCGGCGCAAACGGAGTGGGCCTTTGACGGAAGGCCGCGATGATTATCTGTAGTGTAAGGGTTCGAACAATCCGACAAGCATGCACGCTGCTAACCGGTTAAACCTTGGTGTGCATTAGTACAACGCTATGTGTGTCACAAAAGAGCTCCGCCGTGAACCTCGTTTCTATCGATCCGTACGACAAAACATCATTTTCCCACCTTATTCGACTGTAAACCATGTGACAAACGTGGTTTGGTGGGAGAGCATACTCACGGGTTCACCGGCACCCAAAGCACTAGACGTGACGGTTTTCAGGATCGGGAATATAATCTTGACACCTGGCTATGTCTGCTCCGATCGCCAAGTCTTGGGCTCGTCGAGCCAGCCATCCGCAGATTCACCCCGTGCGGAAAAGTGACACTCGTTCAACCATTGCATGTTTCGTGCCTGAGTGGGAATTCTTACGAGCCTCTTGAGCGTCTTCGATGAGCGACATCATCACGAACCTCTGCAGAGGAAAGGTCTCACAGCTGGGTAATGTATGATTGGACCAGAAGATGCGGTAGGCTGTTATCTTGATCGTCGCACTATCAGGTATAGCCGCCAAGAAGGGTGAGCCGTCAGGAGAGGAGTAAAGACTCATTGGAACATGGGGAAGATCCATGAAGGCTGGTCTGCGAGGTCGTTAGAACCATACAGCAACTAGTCCTCAAGAGCGATGTTCATGCCGGAATTGCATGGTAGTGAGTGAAAACACGCGGGCGAGGGCTTGGGAGTCGGCAAGCAGGAATGCCTCGCTCGCAGATATGAGGCATGATTTCTTGGTGATCGCCCCTTCGCTGTACCATGAATGTAAATCAATACTGCTCCCGGATGTGGCAATGCCTCGGCCGACATCGTGAACGAAGACATGTAACTGCAACTGAGGGTTCTTCAATCAGTGTGAGACCGGTGTGTAGCAAACGGCGCACCTTCTCGCACCTGACGACAGCAAGCATACGCTGGGATTCATCGAAGGCCAGCTAAAACTCTTTCCCAATGCTATCCTGATGCAATATCTTCCCGCACTTGCGCGCGATGGAGCTGTGAAGGTGGTCCAGTAAAAGGTGAAGATTGGTATTGCGGTCAACCAACGCCAGAAGCAGTCTCACCTTCAAGGAGCTGTGCTGATATTCGTAAGAGATCACACACGAAACACACTGAATTGAGAGCGTGACGAGACCGAAAAACCCAGAGGTAGCTGAAACGAGCACGACTCCTTAAAGCGCAGGTTCGGCACTGTAGTCAGGTCAAGTTGAAGTCGATCTTAATCTTGCGTGGTGAGGGGCGGATTGTGAACAGCAGTATAGCTTCCTTCAATTAACGGCCACGGTTTGTGCATATCGTGTAAAATATTACACGCCATTTTCCAAATGGTCGGCCAACGTCACGAAGGAACAGGTTCTTGGATCTGTCCGAGGCCGTTAGTCTATCTAGATCAAATCGAACGGCGACAAGAACGAGCCTCGCACCCTGTACTTCCTCAGCGGACCTTTGTGTAAAACGCGCCACTCTCTTCACGAACTATTACCGTTCCAAGAAAGACCAATTAACGAGATATCCGGGTGCCGGAAACCCTACATTCAACAAAGGAGTAAACCTGGAACCTGAAAGCGTTCCCCATGCGAGCCGACGGTTGCGATGATCACCTCGGGAGTGGAAGGGGAAATTGACAAGCATGTGCACTATGAACCGATTGAACCTTGGTGTGCATCAGTACCCGCCCGCCACCGTCCCAGTGTAGGTCAGTAGTACCGCCTTGCGATAGCGAGGGACTTAGTTCTTAGTGCACATGCCGACTTTCCACACCGGTCCAACGTCCCTGTACTCGAGCCCTACTCGCCATCGGGTTGATGACAACTTGAAATCAGTATACTTTCAACTGCAGTCTGAGGAGGCTGCGACATTTGGATGTAAACTTTGCCATCAGTTCAATTGGCGCGCCTTCCACGGACAGTGGGTGCACCGAGAGTCACTGGGCGTTACAGGTAGTTCGTATCAAAAAGAAAATATGACATTAGATAGACACAGCACCACCGATTTACAAGGCGCTGATCCAATCGTTGACGAGATTGGCAGCGTCCTACAAATTTAAGTGAGTCTTAACCTTGCGCAGAACCACGCGCCGTGACCCACGGTGGAACTTCTTTTGCGTTATCGAGGATGGAGTCAGAGCGCGGGGAGGGGGGAGGGGAAGGGGAAGGGGAAGGGGACGATGGAAAGACCGGAGCAACTGTGCTCTACGAAGAAACGAGTCAAGTTCAACGGGAGCAATCTACCTGGGTTTGGAGAACTTACATTGCTGGTATTAGTAGTGACCAGCTGGTTCTCATTCAACGCAGCAGCGCGACGAAAGCAACGACGAGGATAATGGAAGAGGGGCTACAATGATTGATTGGTTAGGTTGTGTCTGTGAGCTGGGGATCAGATGCCTGTAGGTCATGCTTTGTTGCCCACCATCACTGTTGGGTACCAACCTCGCATGTACACTGTTTCGACTTAGCGCTGGTGCTACCAGCGTAAGTAACAAAGAGAGCTCAGAGAAAAAACCGCTAACCCTAGAACCGTTCGGATGTCACTAGGCAGTAGACGTACTGGTGACAGGAAACCTTTTACACCCGGAGGTGGACGACACAGGACAATGTGACACAAGAGGGGTAAATTTCCTCGGGTCCGAGTCTACAAACCTATGGCCTAAGCCATCGATGATAGCACAATTTCCTGGTAAAGCCAAGGGCAACTGCGTAAGCCAGCTTGGGCATAGGGGTAGCATCATTGACGCTTAGACTCGTCAAGAGTCAGCCAGTCTAACTCTGTTTGGTGCATTCCCAGCCGATATGAAAATATCCATCAAGGGAGGGTCAGCCAAGGGCAATCACGATCTACGGTCCCAACCGATACACACCACGGCACGATTGTTCCTCTCCTTGGACATTCAATCACTGACCACAACTGGTGTATACCGTAACCCTCGAATTACCTGACTTGGTTGCCAGAATATTACACGCCACTCTCCCGATGGTCGGCCAACGTCATGGGGACACGGGACTATAGCTGTCAAATCGTCAAAGCCCGCCTTGAACTAGCTACTAAAAGCTGTCGACTCTTCTTGGATCTGCCGAGGGCGTTAGTCGATCTAGAACAAACCGAACGGAGACAGGAGTGAATTTCGCACCCATGCTCTATCCTCCCCTAGCGTGTACTTCCTCGGCGGACGTTTAAAACACGCCACTCTCTTCACGTCCTCTTCTCCGTATAGTGGAAAAAGTATACCCAGCTCGTAATTGACGAGCTATGCCCGTTCCCATCAACGAACAAAAGACATCCGACTATCGGAAACTCACATTCAACACAGGATTCAAGCCAGAGCCCGAGAGCGTCCCCCACGCAGACGGTGTAAAATTGTGCGAGCCGACGTACGCCCAACCGATGGCTCCGTTCTGCGCCCCCACTGCATCTTCTTGAGGTTCAATTTCAGACTCGGTTTCGCTGTCTGAAATGACGATGACTTTGGATTTGCCTTGGTCTGAGCTACTTTGTGCCGCGGATCTGGCATCGGGGACCGACTTTGACGAGCCGGAAAACGGGGTGGATTTTTGGCGGAAAGTCGCGATGATCATCTGTACTGTAAGGGTTTAGACAATTTGACGAGGATGTGTACTGTGAACCGATCGAACCTTGGTGTGCATGAGCACGCGCCCCCCAGCGCTATTCGAGTCATGAAAGAGCTCCCTTGGGAACTTTGCTGCTTCCCATTGATTCGTACGACAAAACATCGTCCCCCCACCCTGTGCGAGTAAAAATCGTCTGACAGACAAATTTTGAAGGGAAGCCATACTCACGGATTCGCCCAAAGCACTCGCCTTGACGGTCTTCAGGCTCGGGAATACAATCTTGACAGTTGGCCATGGCAGCTTCGACCGCCGATTCTTGGGCTCGTCGAGCCACTCATCTGCAGATTCACCACGTGCAGAAAAGTGAAATTCGTTTAGCCATTGAGTAGAATACGTTCCTATGCTCGAGCCCTGCTCGCCATTAAGTTGGTAATCAATACGCGCATAGGGCACAGTCCCACCTGACATTCAATTGATAACTCCTTCGCAGCCCTTCCTTTCCCAGTCCGCAGACCCAGATCACGCATGGCTTTCATGAGGCGCGTGTGCCCCGTCTGAATAACTGCAGGCCAACCTTCGTGTCTTCCTGCAATGGAGGGTATGAGTTTGACGCGGACCTTGGAAAAATCCCATTTGGAGCGCAGATCATGGATGGATTGTAGGGGTAGACTAGGATGCTAAGGGCGGGGTTAGCAATGAGATCCGTCAGGAGGTCGGACGTACGTCATTAGCTAGCATGTTTGCCAGGGCCGGACGGACGTTGACCGCATGAAGGACTTTCTGCATGATGGAAGGGAAATCATCCACATCTATCAGATCATGGGATAAAGGCTGTGATCGTGGTGGAACATCCTGGAGCCAGACAGCCTGCCGGGATGCCATTACGAAGCAATTCACACAGAAAGGTGAAAGAGACTAACGTTTTCAATATCACGCCAGTCGTAGTCTATCAAGTTTGCAGTGGAGATGACTACTCGGAGACGGCCAGTTTTGTAAAAGATCTTATAAGAAAGAAACTGTGAAATATCTGACTTAAGGTGATGAGATGGCGTGACTTACAAGCATAAACTAGAAGGAGAAAGGAGCATCAGCTGATGACACAGAACATCTTCCGCCACATACTTTCATATGTTGACATCCTCGCCCGTTCCTCAAGAACGGAACAGTCATTATCCAATTTGGGAGGACGTTCTTGATCGTGGCGCGACCAGACTGATCGGGTTGAGAAACGAGGATGACGGGGGTATGCGGGTCGAAAAACTCGTAGATCCATGACATAGATGTCGAGTATGAGGAGATGATAGCAAACGATATGTCATTTTTCTTCGACCACAGAATGAATATGCTAGCCACAGTCAGACCGGGAATCGAGCACGTACAGGGCCTAGTATTTCGGTCAGTCTGAAGGTGGCCCTACCGTCTTCTCTTGGTTGTGAGTGTCTGTTCGCTGTTGGTCGGAGTTCTCCGTCCCAGAAGGGCTGACCCATGACGGGTGTCATTACATTGCTAGTCTGTCCCTTTGGCCTTCCCTCAAGACTGGCTCCCGAGGAACTACTCGATATAGCAGAGGCGGACTGGTTTATTCTGCGATCAGTGCGTTCATGGGCGGATGATAGGTGTTGCCTCTTAACCGGTGGCGGCTGTGTCTTCTCCAGGCCTGCTTCATTATCCTCATTTTGACTACGCAAACGTTTGAGCCTTTCCAGCCTCTCCTTTTCTAACTGTGCGCGCTCGGACAAGAATGGCACAGAGCCTGACGGAGTGGATGTACTTCTTTGGGAGGCCTGAGACTCTGGAGTATGTGTGGGCTTAGGGACTTGGGCGGTACAGTGATGTGCGTCCATTCCAGCCTTGGAGGCTTCTATGGCACGCTGAAGTTCTGCTTGGAATCGTTCTTCCTCCTTGTCTGGAACGTCCACTGGAACGACCTCGTCTTGGGACATGTGTGAATTTGATGCTTGTGTGTCCTGCAAGCTCAGAGCAATCGCCCTGAAGAAGTTTCCATGATCAAGAGACGTTCATCATGTGGTCCAACAGCTCACTTCACCTTTCTAGGTCGTCGTCACGATCCATGTTCCTAACACACTGGCACCAGGAATTTCAATATTTTTCAGGGACTAGATTACATCTCAGAATAAAATTGTAAAATATTATATTATATATACCCTTATATTTGTGGACCCACTTGAGTCTGCTTGCAAGAGATAGCCAATTCTTCATAAATGGGATTTGGCACCATGGCAACATCCTCCAAGTCTTCATCTCCCACAGCAGAAATAGTATCATTCTGGCTGCAATGGTTGAGGGTGATGACTTTAGGCCTCCCTCATGCAAATGTCAAGGGACACAAAGGTGACATGATGCTCTTGACTGTGGACTTCTCTCATGAGGCATAGGCTGATGCATCTAACTCATGCCCAGGAATGAGTGTGCTACAGAGCAGAGACCGAACATGGGGTAGGCAGAGCAGCATCAGCAGGTGGCAGTGATCGTCTGAACCTAGCTTAACTGTGGTTTAACACCGTTGAGGTAAGGTTGACCAAGGTTGACCTTCTCCAGGTCAAAGTTAATGTGTGACTGTGGGAGTGGTTACGAATGAAGAATGTAAAGTACTAAGCTAAGTACAAAAAAAGCGAAATAACTAATTGATAAGTGCAACTAAGCTATGAAACTATCACTACTTGGTCATTTTCATGGAGGGTCACATTGACGTCAAGGGGGGTCTGACAAAAACTATAATAGGGCAGTGATTGCCCAGACTCAGCCGCTGCCAAAGAGGGGCAAAGAAC
>KN826150.1:0-10117 GCA_000827395.1 Paxillus rubicundulus Ve08.2h10
GTCACAGCACGTCACAGCACGTCACAAAGCGTCACAGGTTAGTGGGGTGTGCATGAGCCCTATCTTATGTACTACCGGTGCTACATATATCTGCGCACCGTGACTGGCTTGGATCGCGAAATGCAGACCGAGGGCCGATTTACGGACAAGTTGCCTCCAGCTCATCCTTCAAGTTCTCACAATGCCACCATCCGTGGATTCCTCCAGAGGCTTCATTGCCTTACCGTCCTCGGGCGTTCACTTCTTTTAGTCATCCTGGAAGTTGCTGCGAATGTCATATGTTGGGCGATAGCAGCTCGCTCGCGCTCATTTTTGAGCCTTGCTATCCTTGCATGGGTATGTACACAAAATGGAATTTCCAGAGAGTTCGTTCCTGCGCATGTAATAATCGTCTTTCATTTAGACCATTGGTTTGAGACACGGTAAGGGTGGAAAGGCTCATGGGTCCAAATCAACGTGTCTTTGAACTACCCACATAGCTCTCGATGCCGACCACATAAGGTTGTACCGAAAAACGAGTTTCCTGTGTTATCGTGAGCTGTGGACTCCACTCGCTCGATTTGCCATCCGTTAACCATCGGCCATGACAGCAATAGCTGAACCTAACTTCGTTGATCACTCAGTGCTATCGACAATGCGACCCGAACTCTCATTAGTCATGGGAAACTTCCAGTGACGTGCGGACTGTTCTTCTCTCTCGGACACAGCACGATCGTGATCGTCGTGGTATGCTCTTCTCTATTAATTCAATTACCACGAACATCAATGCGAGCGCCTCCAGAATGTCATTATAATCATCAGCACAGGGGTTTATGAAAAGCTGAACGGGGTCGGTAGTGTCGGTTCAATAATTGGTGGGTGCCATCATTTCTGTTGGCAAGATCCTGCGTAGTGCCCAGACATTTATAGTGTCAACTGCTGGTGGTAGGCCCCGCCGTCAGTGGCTCCTTCTTGTTTATCGTTGGTCTGGCCAACTCAATCATCCTCTGGAAAATACTGCGTCAGCGTCGTTGGGTACGTCTGCTCACAGACCTCTTTCTGATCCATGTCCGCCCCTCACCCATCTGTCGAAAGGCAAGGTGCAAAGGAGACTCAGAGGATAGAGATACATGCCCAGAGCCCCCGCCAGACCAGAACATGTTGATGATGCGATTCCTCGGACCATTAGTCAATTTCGTGGATCGCCCATGGAAAGTACGTCTGTATGGCTGTATCCCTAATTTCAGGCTTGAATTTTCCTGGTTCCGGATAACTGTTGGTAGATGTACCCCGTCGGTGTGCTCTTTGGCCTCGGTGAGGTGGATATTTTGCCCGTATCTTTTTGTGAATGCTGATAGATGTCTCGTGTCTCATCATCACGCAGGATTTGATACGGCATCTTCGATTGCATTACTTGCCATTTCTGCACTGGCAAAGGATGATGCAAGTGGGAATAGGATACCGCCATCACAGGCTATCATTCTGCCTGTGAGACCTCGCATCGCCCAGTCGTTTTATGTCATCTGACTCATGCACTCTGGAAGCTGTTATTTACGACGGGAATGACCCTGGTAGATTCCCTGGACTCGATATTGATGCTTTATTCCTACTCCGGTTTTGTTGGCCGCCCATGGGAAATTTGGGAGCCACGGAGTGCTCTTCAGACTGCTAGCAGTAATGATCCCGTGCAGCCAATGGAAGAAGTAGTGTCGCCGACGCGATCCCCCGAAACACGGACAGCGCCAGTGGAAGGTGGAGAACAAGTGGAGGTCATCCTGCTGGATCCATCAACTGACGCACTGGAACCAGGCGAAAAGTTAAATAATATAATGCAAAATAACGAGATCACTTCAACACGGGACCGCAGCGACCGGATGACGCGCGTTAAACGAAATACGATGTCGACCCTGAGCATCGTCCTGACGACTATGAGTATCTTGCTCGCGTTCAGGTCAGCAGACAGAATAACATTTTCTTTAATTAGAGCTAACAACGTTCTTACTTATGATTCGCACAGCATCTCTCTCATAGAAATCATGGGGCTGATTGGCGACAACTGCACAAAATGCCAGGCAGCAGCATCCGCTCCTGATGGTGGGGGCCTCGCTGGGCAGTGGTGGAGAGGCTGGGCGCGGGTGCGTGTAATCTGTGAAACGTTCTCTTGATACGGATCCGATGAGAGCACACCATTTTATGAACAGGCAAATGATAACTCGGGATACATCGGCGCAGCCATCGTGGGGGCGTTCGTGATCATAGTCGGTGGTTGGTATGTGACACGATGGGGCACGAAAGGCAAGGCGGAACCAACGGTGGGGCCGCGCTGAGAGGGCCGATCAAGTCACGGCTATTTCTTTATTTTGGCTGGAGAGAAAGACACCGACAGATGTATGAACACAAAGGTTTGGAAAAGAGTCTGAGACAATGGGATCGGAGCTCCTATGTGTCAGTATGGATTGTGCTGCCAGGCCGCGGTGCAGACGGGTGCGGACTCAAACTGATGTACTGCGACTCGGATCCTTGTTCTGAACGATTCTAATTTCACGTGTATACCACTTGACGAATCATTAATCATTGCCTATCATTGGATACATGATCAATGAATCCAAGACATGATGTAGTAGTAGCTCGCTATGCTATACGCGTATATATTGCAGCATATGGTGTGACAGTCGACCTCCTGCGTTGATTAGCCGAGGCGGTTGCTACACTGCCAATGATGAAGAAAATTAGGCAGGTTATTTGAGATCAATTGGTGGTTCAAGACACAAGATCAGGGTGGATTGCTTGCGGGAAGATCAGCAACAGCAGAATCAATCTCAACTAACCGAAAAAGTATATAAGCTGTTATGTCTATATTTTGGTTTGTTGTGTGGCGGAGAAAAGTCATTGGATTTACGTAGCGCCCATTTGTATGTTCAAAACGGTCCCGCCACATGCGTGCAGGTGCTAATATCTCCTCTCGCCAGTGCTCAACACATCTCACGACGCTCACGACAGTTACTCTATCTTGTATTCGTATCTTTGTCCCAACCCTTCCCCCCTTCTCCCTGTACTTCGACGCGCATTCTACTCCCTGTGACATTTCTACCACCCAGCTGTCCCAAGTCCTCCCATCCCTGTACCAAGGCTAACCGTCGATCTCTTCGGTTTCGGAAATCAACCGGCTGCAGTCGCGTGATTGCTGTGCTCCTTCCCGACGCCTGTGCACCCGCAGAACCTGTTATCTTAACTCCCGACAACGCGATCCTAGCCAACCTCTCACCCACCTAACTTCCTTCCGTGTTTGTGAGCTCCTCAGTGAAAACGGCATCTCCCGCGACTTCGCTGGATACACCTGGTACGCTCTGAATTCTCTTTAACTCCCGATCTTGGCAAGCCTTGGTAGTTTTGACCAATGTAATGGCAGGTCAATCTGTTCATCCCGGCCCCGCTTACTCATCTATATTTCACGCCGTCAACTTTTGTAACAAGTCTACCATCCTTCATAATGCCTCCTTCTCGTCTCCACATCAACATCGATGTCCGGCGAGATGCCGTGGTTGCAGCGAAAAAGTTGGTTGGTCGATCGAACGTAACGTCCCCGAGTCTCCATGAGCAAACTATGTCGAACGGAACCCGTACGAGAAGTGGATCTACCGTGTCTACGACGTCCTCCATTTCTATTGAATCGCCAGCCCCTTCTTCGTCGGCGTCATCATCGTCTTTCCATTTACCGGACTCCAACAAGGAGTCCTCACAGTCTACCAAATACTCCCTCTCCAGCCCAGGCAGTTCCTCTGCCGACGAGACAGTTCGCGTTCAGGCGTCTGTTCCGGAGTTTGTCTTGGCTCTTCACGACTTCATCCCTCAGCAACAAACCGCGACTTGCCTCTCTTTTCGCGCGGGTGAGGTCATACGTGTCTTCAATCGCGATGCTAGTGGGTGGTGGGATGGAGAACTGAACGGTCAGAGAGGATGGTTTCCAAGCAATTATGTCAGTGCGGACGAAGGGGTGATTTCTTTGACAGAGAAAGAATTCTCTCGCTCATCAGTGAGTTTTCTTCAGTACTCCTTATGTATGGCTGCGATCGTGGATGTTTATCCCCCCTACAGCAGCGCCAATCATATCGCCACTCTCATACCATGTCGGCTGTATCGACCGCGTCCTGGGCAACAACACCATCTCGTGGTTCTTCGCGCAAGGATCACAGGCCCTTAGTGACGGAGGCTCTGGGTTCCGACATCGCATCGTATTGCCCACCTCTCATGGTTAATTTATTGCAGAGTCTGTCGCTTCTACAGAGCGCTGTCAGGTCAAGTCGCATAACGCACTTTCAGCCATCCACAGCATGCATTATATCATGCGTTCGCTTCATTCTATCCTCCGTGGAGTGCCTGCCCCGAGAGGCACCACTGCTGAAAGGCTTCCCAGCTCTTGCCCTGGAACGAAAACAGATACTATCCGTGCTTGCTGCATTGGTCTCGCAGGCCAGGAGAGCCTCAGACGAAACGAGTGACGAAGATGCTCGCGACGCCGAGATCGAGGGAATGATCAAACTCGGTGGTCAGGTTTTCTCTCAAGTGCGGCGGTTTTTGGCTGTGGCGGTACAGTGTGGCATCGAACTTCCGGAGAAGGGGCAGTCTCCCCACACCGATGATGGCTCTGCAACTGCCAATGATCGATTAGAAACCGAGGATAATTCTCCAGGCCCCATAGGTATAACGCCCGCACCACTGGACGCGATCGGCGCTCTACGCCTGTCAAGAGTCACCACTTCCCGAATGCATGTATCCCAAGACTGTGACCCCAACTCTTTGGCGAAGGCGGCTTTTCGCACCAAAAGTCTCGGTGACCTTCGTTCTCAGCGCGAAGCTTACCGAGACTCAAACAATTCTGTCGCTCCCTTGCTGCCCCATCGAACAGTTATTGCGCGCACAAAGAAAGAACAATATCTGTTGTATGAGCGCGCTGCCCATAACCGCCACAAATCTGGGATGATGTCTATAAGCAGCACTTCGTCGTCCTCATCATTTTCTTCCGCTGAATCATCCAAGCTGCTTTCGTTGCCCTCCTTTCCTGCCGGGCCCTCGACTTCTACTGAAGTCATGGAGGCGCTAAAGTACACCCACGATCAATATCTGTCGACCATCGCTGCCTTCATTGGCCACGCTCATTCCCATACGCGCTCGTCACATGCCTCGAGTACGGGTCATATGTATGACCTCGTGCGAGAGATTGTCGAGATGGTTTGTAAACTACTCACGATCGTCGAAGCGGTGACGCGCCACCCCGAGATCCCATCACATAAAAAAGGCAATCTCACATCTGCGAAGGAAGGCTTGTACAATGTGACAAGTTCACTTGCAGAATCTGTTCGACTGCTCACCGTACCCCTCCCTCCAGAGGTCACAGAGGAGTCGGAGAAGGCGTCGTTGATACGTTCTGCTACGGCTGCCTGCAAAGCCGGTGCAGATTGTGTTTTGGCGGTTAAAATTTGCTTGAGTCAGACGTCGGCGGAGCAGCAGTTTATCATTCAAGTCCCCACGACATCAGATTCTGACCCTCCACCTTTCACACCAAGCAAGTTCTCAAGACGCCCAGGCAGTGTGTCTACCCTGCATAATTTGTGTCAAACCACCGGCAGTCTTGACGAAGATGTCACAATCCAGGGCCAAGCGCTAGCGAGCCGTACACCCAAACTTCTGGCACAGATCCAAGAGACGTCTTCGGACTTCTCCGATCTTACTGAACACTCAAAATCATCCGTCGGCTCCCAGGATACTATGCCGACGTCTCCAGACGAACGAGATTCGTTGTCGTCTTCTGGAGGTGGCCGTCGTGTGTTGGACGACAGTGGAATTCTCTCTCCGTGTGGAGAGTCTACCGACAACCCTTGTGACGATCCCAAAGGTAACCAGCAGACTCCATCCGCTTTTGAGGACCAGATTGTGCACGATGATATCTCACCAATCACCCTCGATGTCAAGCGTGATCCTCTAGGTTGCGATCATTCCCTCGAGGACGTCGTTTACAACGCCGACGGTCACCTTGTTGCGGCCACCCTCGAGGTGCTCGTTGAGAAGTTGATACCGCACGACAGCATTGTGGACCCCGCTTTCTCCGCCGTATTCTTCCTCACCTTCCGGCTCTTCTCATCGCCAATGGAACTCGTTCACGCTCTGATCTATCGTTACAACGTCATGCCTCCTGCGAACTTCTCCGAGGAAGAGATGCTCATGTGGCAACAATACAAAGGTATACCGATCCGCCTCCGGGTGTCCAACTTTGTCAAGACTTGGCTGGAGATGTACTGGCGACCGACTGTGGACGACGTCGCGCTCCCACACCTGGAATCGTTCACCCGTGAAGCACTGCAACACTACTTCCCGGGACCATCGCAACGCATCCTTGATCTCATCTCCATGCGCCAAGGCGCAAACGTGACCCTCATAAACCCCAGGAGCGAACGAGCCCGTGACCCAGGGATGTCCATCAACCCACCCTCCTTCTCACCCTCCGAGATTCCCCGTCCTACCATGACCAAGGCGCTCCTCGCGGCTTTGCGGAGCAAGAGTTTTGACTCCGTCGTACTTACCGACTTTGACCCTCTCGAGTTAGCAAGGCAGCTGACGATCATGGAATGTGATCTGTATTGCGCTATCCAACCCGAGGAAGTATTGGAGACTGGGCAGGAGGGAGCAAAGCCCCCTGTCAATGT
Source organism: Paxillus rubicundulus Ve08.2h10 (assembly GCA_000827395.1). NCBI lineage: Eukaryota > Fungi > Basidiomycota > Agaricomycetes > Boletales > Paxillaceae > Paxillus > Paxillus rubicundulus. The sequence continues at coordinate 6,681 of KN826150.1, forward strand.
TAGAGCTGTTTCATCTCTAAGCACGGTGATTACTGGATGGGTGGCTGAGAATATTCTGAACGAGCATGACATGAAAAAAAGGACATTGTTGGTTAAGTTTTTCATCAAGGTTGCGGATGTGAGTGTTGTAATTTACACAGTGCTGGCATCGAACTGACATGATATCGTAGCGGTGTACATCGTTGCATAATTTTAGCACGCCACGGTCAATTCTGGCTGCTCTTGACTCGTCGACGATCTCTCGCCTATATCAGACATGGCTTGTGAGTTGACGGCACTATTCTGAACCTTGTGCCATGTCAGGCTGATGATTGTTCCACAGAGTGTTCCCCAGAAGAGCAAATTGCGGTTGGAGGCCTTGCGGCGGCTAGCTGACCATAGTCGCAATTACCACGAATACCGCAGCAAACTCCGGAATACTGCCCCACCTGCCGTGCCGTTCTTGGGTGAGCTTACTTTCCTATCTGCGTGCCCTACAAGCGCAACCGAGACGTGTGTACTCACTGCGTTGCGTCATCAGGACTTTATCTTACGGACGTGACATTCTGCCGAGAGGGTAACCCATCGTTTCGGGATTCGACGTTGGTCCCAGTGAAAAAATTGTTGAACTTCAATAAGTACCATAAGCTGGCGAGAATTGTTCAGGGTGAGTTTTCGATATCTTTTTATGTCATGACAGGTTGTTAATCGTTGATCGGATCAATAGATATGCAACGCTTTCAAGTTCCTTACAACCTCAAGAAGATCCCTGAAGTTCAAGAGTACCTGAATGTTGCGTTTGAAAATTCTAAACACCATGGCGATCTCCAAGACCTGTATAGGAGGAGGTGTGTGATTTTGCCGCCCATCCTCTCGTCCTAACGCTGACCTTTGGGTTGGCACAACAGTCTGCTTGTTGAACCCAAGCAGCCGGCTGACACTCCTCCCCCAAGCGATATGCGTCACCTTTTTAATTGGGCAACACGTTCGCAGGCGCAACAGCCCACATCTGCCTAATTATTTGCTACTTTTTCGCCTTCTAGCCCTGGTCATCATTGTCTATTCCATAATTCTGGTTTACCTCGCTTTGCAATTTGGACTCTAGTTTTCTTGCAGTGTCACCTTTTCGAATTCTCGGCTGTTGTTTGTCCAAGTATAATAATCTCGGTTTACCCTGCCTTTCCTACTCGTCTTTTGTCGTTGTCAAACCCTTGCATCTACTTCATTGACATATGTATCATATCGATTTGTTGCATCCGTTGATTTACCTCACTGTTGCTCTGCACGGAAGTTACCTCGTCTATATCACATGCAACAGATTTTCCTGCGATGAGCCCCAAAACCCTGAAATAACAAACTAGAAATGCAAGTTGAACAAAAAAGATTACCTGGGTATATAACCACCTCAGAGGACGCCTGTCCTACTGTGACAATACTTTGAAACATGGTATCCAATCCCATCGCTCTTGAGCTTTAGCCTGTCATCCATGCTCCCTCTTCTACCGGCACCACTAACCGCAATAAAAGGATACGTATCCCGGGTGACCCCTGGTCCAAAGTCATAAACGAATGGCCTACTTTGAGTGGCTCCAAACAATCTCGAGCTCTCCAGCACAATTGAATACACAGGTGACGAATCGTTGCCTGGGGCATGTACGCTCCACCCTCGTGCTGGCTGGCGAACATCCCAGAAGGCGACGACGCTGTGCCGGGCTGTCCCCGCTGCTACGAAACTTGCGGAGCCGCCGCCGCAGGAGACGGAGTAGATCGGTTCGGGGGACCACGGGTCCTGGAGGGTGAGGACAGGTCGGAGGGTCGTTTGGGATGGTGAGGAGGTGGAGGCTTGTGAGTGATCGGAGGCGCGGAGGTCGTGCACACGAACTGCACCGTCGTACCAACCTGAGACTATTATCTTGTCAGAAGGACCCAAGGGCGAAGAGGGGGGTGGGCAGGTGATGCCGTATACTGCCGCCGAAGATCGGGGCTCGAGTGAGTGGAGGACGATAGATGGTGTGGGGGAAAGACCATCAGGGGTGATGTAGTGAAGGGAGAGAGGCGAAGAAGATGTGGTGCCAAATACGGCATATGGCGTTGGGGCGACCATGCAGAGGTGACTTGTCCAGCTCCTTTTGCCTAGACTGATGCGCATTGGGGATAAGGAGGGAGAGCAGAGGTTAGCAAGGGAGACGGTGCCAGATTGAGACAGTGAGAGGAGAGTTTCACGGGAGCAGCATACACTCTCTACGACGTCTCCGTCGTGGTAGTGAAGTGCGGTATCGGGTGCGCGTTCAATTGTAATGCGTTGTCTGTTGTGGGGTCTGTCTTGAGGAGGTAGATAGACTTGTTCGACGTAACCGTCCTCGAAGCCGAGGGAGAGGCTGCGGTCCTCGCCTGCATCGGGGAGAAAGACCATACTGGTGATGTCACGTTCGGGTAAACCGCGACCGAGAGTCAAGGCATACGAGCCTTCGAAAACAAGTTTAGTTCCGCAACCCTCTGTCAGAGGGTCTTGGACACCATAAGAGTGAATGATTCGCCCGGCAGCGACTAATAATCTAGAGAAGGAGACTGCAAGGAGGGGTTGGAATTTGCCGGGCCATGGACGCGACAAGGGGCGTGCAACAACTTTAGCCCGTGACCAGGCACGGTCAGATAGAGCGTTGTAGCGTACTTGGGCTAGGGAGGACCAGCACGAACGGGCAGAATGTAGGGTGAAAGATTGCCTTGTGTGGTGTTTGAGGAATGTAGACCATCCGAAATCGTTGACCTGGTTGGAGATAAGGCGCTGTACTGGGACTGGGAAGGACACACTCACGACGGCATGCAAGAGTTTGCAAGTATAACTTAGATTTGCAAGGTCTTTGAGCTGGAGGCTCTCCATGATGATAATAAGGATATCTATCGGAAGGGAGATGGCAGTCGTTTGGCGGGCCGAGTCCATCTTGGTTGGAGTACTAGCAAGAGACAGTTTGCTCAGGTTTCAGGACGATGCGGAAACGCTGCCAAACAGTTGAGCAAGCGAAAGTGGCCGGGAAAGGACCCTGGACACATGTGAGGTGAGCGGAACGAGTGAACAGCGGTAAAACGTACGGGTAGTGGTAGGTCTTTATGGTATGGATAAATAGCTTGAAGACTGTAGGACTTGTCTATGTAGTCAACTTGCCTTGGAACATCCTTTCGACCCGAAGTGAGACACCCTCAGTGAGTGGTGTAGCCTCAGGCTTCTACCGTGACGACAACCAAGTTGAGCGAAGTGAAGCTGCAGACACGAAAAGAACCAGATCGGTCACAAGCGTGACAGCGTCACCATCGCCCTTCCAGCGCCAGACCCCAGCCACCACCTGGCCAGTAACCGCAGCGGGGCAGCCATTCCTGTTGGAGACCCTTATCATTATACATACTTATCTCGAAAAACTTACGCCCCGGGTCCCGTCACGTGACCCGGGGTTCCCCGCTCG
>KN826151.1:0-10096 GCA_000827395.1 Paxillus rubicundulus Ve08.2h10
GAATGGAAATGAAATGGAAGTGAACCTACAATATTCCAAACGGGCAGACTCTTCCAGGCTGAGATCTCCCTGGGTTGTAGGTGGCTGATCCAACAAAGTCCTAAGGATGGACTGCAGCCTCTCCTGGGACAAGGATCCCCAGGTGGGGATGTGACCCAGAGAACTTGATGCCACAGGAGGGGAGGGTGGGAGGTCTGTACCCAGAAATGGGGAGATGGGAATCTGGGATGCCAACAGGCTTTGGAGTGGGGATGGAAGGGACAACATGTTGTCCTCCGGAAGCATTGGCAGGGTGGGGAAGTTTGGACTGCCAGATATCACTGGAGGTGTTGGAAACCTGATACCTCCCAGATCCTCTGGCAATGTGGCATTCAAATCTGTTGGAACTGGTGGGGGCTGGAATTCCGGAGAATTAGGAAGTTGTCCTGCTGAAATTTGGGGGGTGGAGAAGTCCCATGAGCAAATCTGGGATGGAATGGAAGGGGGGAGGAAGTGATCCAAGGAGGATGGTGGATCGATCTCCATGGTGTTGTCTAGATGATTGAGCTTCCTTTATTGTGTGGAGGTATGGAACTAACTTACCATTGAACCTGACCCGGGCTGCCACATGGCTTTTGGCTTCCATGCCGAACTGGCTTCGGTAATGTTGGGTAGACATGAGGTGCTGGAAAGGATGGGAGATAGGAAGATCTTTGGAGTGGGGAATTGTAGATGGAGTGAAGTCATCCGGCTTATTTATGACTGGAGTAAATTTATAAGGTTTCCGACTGAATGTAGAATCCCACAATCATAACTTGGCTATCCTGCTGCCGGAAACTATTTAAATACATTTCCAGATTGTAACAATCCTTTCACCCCAACCACACCCATCCCACTTTCCAAGCCAACACAACTTCATTGACTAACATTTCAAACAATGCAAGGTTCCATCAGCAGTGATTGCTGCAGAAATGCAGATGTTCCTGATTGACCAGGTAGTCACCCAAGGCTGGCCCCTCTTGCAAGCCATACTCAAGCCTGGCCCAGAGGTCAGCACCCATATCTGGGCCCAGGTCCCCAAGTCAATTCTGACAGGTAGAGCAGTGGACCCTTTGGAGTGAGGTGGAGCCATGGAGGCAGATGGGAGCAAGTTGGAGGGGAAGCAGACATTGGATGGTAACCAGGGTGGAAAGGGTGGGGAAAAGGGGAAGAAAAAGAAGGAGAAGAAGATAGAGAGGGTGGCAAAGGGATCCAATGGAGGTCAGGAGTCTCCGGCTGTGGGGTTGGAGTCAGGAGGGCTGATTGCAGGGGGAGACTCAGTGGCTGGGACTGCCAAAGAACATAGGGGCTGAACCTGGGAGAGAAAGCTGAATAAACAGTTGCAGACCCAATCCCAATCCCAATCCATGGTGAGTAAACCTCAGAAGCTCATTGATGCCAAAGATCAGGTCCAACCTGAGGCCTTGACTTCATCAAAGCTGACCGCCACCCAAGCACTCCCGGAAACCCCATCCCCACATCCCTTCAACAACTCCTGTGACCACCGCATCTGGCAAACCAAGGATTGCACAAGAAGATTCGAGAAGGGCATCCTTGTCGGGGCATGCCTCCCTTGTCACCAGGCAAAGGTGGCCTGCAATTTATCCCGGCCCACCAAGCAACCTCGGAAGCAGTTGAGGGCTCCAATCCAAGCCCCGGAAGTTCCAAAGGCTCCATCCACAGGCCCTTCCAAAGGCCCCGCTCGTCCATCTGCTTGCACAACATTGAAGCCCACCGGTTACCCCTTCCAAGCGGGCCCCAAGTTTGGGACCTGGCCCCTCCCCATTGAAGAAGGCCAAGGCCGCAGTCTCCAAATTGAGGCCTAAGACAGCTTCGGTCACCCAAAAGGCAAAATTCAGTAAGTGATTTTCTCCATCAGCATCGATCCAAATGCTGAACACTGACATTGACAGCCTATGATGTTGGAGTGACCCCAGCGGGAAGCATCAAGGTGTATCACCCCCTTGCAGGCCCTCTCCCCCTATCCATCCCCCATGCTTCTGCCCTCGAGCTCATCGCAACACCTGTCAACCCCCTCCTTGACCCTTGACCCGGGCCATCATCAGACCTGATGGACCAAATCATCAAAGGCCTTGAGGTCTGTGTTGCCAGCCTCAAAAAGCAGGTGGAAAGGATCCTGGACCTTGAGCTGTAGTTGAGCAGTATGGCCTGGGTCATCGAGGCCCTTCGGGAACAGGTGAAGGGCCAGCTGGCCACCCATTCATTCCCTACCTCATCCCACAGGTCACTGGCCCTGCCAGCATCGGTCTCTCACCAGATGCAGAGACTCCAGTTGGAAATGGCAAATTCCCATCCCAAATCTGGTTTCCTCGCATTGGAGGCTGAGGGTCAGCCCTCATCCCACCTCAGCCTTCAGTTGGTTGGCACCATCCCCCCTCCATCTTCACATGCACCAACAGCCTCATCCAGGTGTGGAGATGGAGGATGATGCCCCCGGGGAGGGATCTGGTGACAATGCCAGGCCTCCTCTCCCCATCCCTCCCCCTTTCACAGACCTGGTCCCACCAATTGAATCACTCTCAAGCAAGTCGAATATGGAGCTGGAGGATGTTGACATGGAGTAGGTACTGTATTGTTTACAATGTATAATACCTGTTCTTTTGTGAATGTCAAGGAAAGAGTGATCCATTAGAGTCCGAGTCGGAACATGCCTTGGGGACAATTTCCCAATGTCTGAAACCAAGGAGCTGGAATATTTGATTGGTGACTTCAATTCAAAGGACAAATCTAACCTGAACGATGAGGCTTGGAAATGGACTGTGGTGTGTTTTGGCACCCGAATATCTACTATTGGCTTTTTTTGCATCAGAATATCTACTCTCAGCTTTGTTGAGTCAGATTATTTTGCAGATCAGGAAATCTACTATTGGCTATTTTGCATAGGCATATCTACTATTGGCTTTGCTGTATCCAAATATCTACTATCAGCTTTGGTGTATCTGAATATTTACCATTGGCTTTGGTGCACCCAAATATCTACGATTGGCTTTGTTGCATTGGAATATTTACTATCGGCTTTGTTGTATCAGAATATTTACCATTGGCCTTTGCATATCAGAATATTTACTATTGACTTCCTCATATCAGAATATCTACTATCAGCTTTGCTGTATCTGAATATCTACCATCGGCCTTGCTGTATCTGAATATTTACCATCAGCTTTGGTGCACCTGAATACCTACCATCGGCTTTGTTGTATCAGAATATTGACCATCAACTTTGGTGTATCGGAATATCTACTATCGGCTTTGGTCCATTGGAATATCTGTTCTTGGCTTTGTTGTGTCCAAATATCTGCTCTTGGCTTTGTTCTGTCGGAATTTTTAGCATATCAGGATATTTACTATCAGCTTTGATACAAAGCAATATCTACTCTTGGCTTTGTTCCATTGGAATATCTACTATAGGGTGTTTTGGCACCTTGATATCTACTATCAACTTTGCTGCATCAGCATATCTCCTGTAGGGTTTGTTGGCACCAGGACATCTAATTTAGTGTTTGCTCACCCCCAGTTAACAAACCTGAGGGTAGATATCCCAGAGTCCAGACCATCTATCCCAAGGCCAGCTATCCATCTGCCCACCCCATACCTGCAAGTCACCCATTCCTCAACCCATCCCATACATACAGGTCACCCCTCCCTCGGCCCATCCATCAGCCCATCCAACCCCTGCGAGTCACCCATTCCTCAGCCCATCCAACACCTATGGGTCACCCATTCCTTGGCCCACCCAAGGCCTACAGAATGCCCATATTGACCAATCCATTCCACACAGACATAGCTCAATCAGCCCATCCATTACTCAAAATGCCCTTACTAAAATATCTCCTCAGCCAGCCCATATCATACGGGATTTTCTCACACCTCGGCCCATCTGTACCCTATGACTACAGGCCGTAGGTTGGCCGACGATCAGCTGGCCCATGCGGTATGGGCTTTTGTCAACCTCAGCTGGCTGTATCCTACGCTCCAAAGCACTACATGGGCTCTGATACAAGGGTGACACCCATGGATGGTGTGTAAAGTACATCCTTTAATAGCACTTGAGTGGTTGTCTTGCCATTGGGTACTTCAATGTATAGGTCACCTCATCCAATAGCTTGGAATGACCGCTTGTCTGCAGTGCTTATTGGCCTGGGGGGAATGGTCTTGAATCTGATGAATTGATCATGAAAGGGGGAAAAATGTTGTGAAGTGCCGCTATCATATAGTTCAGCAATGGAGGAGTTGATGACCATAGCATATGGTAATGTCATTGTAGCTTCAGGTTCCTTCACTTCCTCAGCTTCTACTAACCAAACACTGTCAGGTTCAGATGACATGTTCACCAAGGCCACATTGGCCTGCACGGTCTTCTTCTGATCTGCCTTGGACTTCTTTCTTGTGACTTCCAGCCTTTTGGCACTTGACCATGCTTCCTGCCGCCCACTCCCCAGCAGTTTTCAGTCTTATGACCTACCTAACTGCAGTTACTACAAGTCTCGGTACACCTCTTTCAACCTTGTCCTTTCTTTCCATTAGCCATGAATGCCATGTCATCATCTTTTGACTTTTATTTTAAGCCCTTTTGGATGGAAAGACAATCATATTCATCAAAGACTTGGGAAATGAGTTGATATGAGGTAAATTGTTGGTTCAACAGCCTCATGTTTGTTGAGATGGAAGTTAAAATGGGGTTGTAGGAGCTAGGAAGTCATGTGAAGACCATATTAAAATAGTCTTTATTGGGGACAGGTTCACCCATGCAGGTGAGTTCATCACAGAGGGCTATCATCTTGTCAATGTACACTCAAGCATCTCTGCTATCTTTGAGCTTGAGCTCGCTGAGTTGGTGCTGCTTTTCAATGCTAATGGCTATTGACTGGCTCTTGAACTGTTTGCAGAGTGCTTCAAAGTATTTGGTGCCTGTGGTTTTTGAATGAAGGTGAATGAAAAGAGTGTTGGGGATGGATGAACCAATGTAATGTTTGACCATACAATCCTTCTCATCCCAGCTTTTGAAGGCTCTCTCATAGTCTGCAACTTCTAGCTCTTCAGCTGTCATGGTTGGTATCCATGCAGGCAAGTGCCACTCAGCTGGATGTGTTGGCATCAGCACTGTACCATTTAGGTATCCTTTCAACCGCTTCGCGCCCAAGGCATGTTCCAGCTTGACTTTCCAAGTCAGCCAGTTCTTCCTAGTGGCATCTAGCTTGGGGATTTTTAAATCATCCTGGGTTGTTGTAGAGGACATTTTCAGAGTGAGTGAGACTGCATCAAGACTACAATGAATTTTACTTCAGCTATGGAGTAGCAGGGCTCATAACCTGTAGGAAGTAGTATGCTCAGTGGACTGTATAGCAGCCAACTAGTATGGATTCACCTGTAGGAAGTAGTACACTACAGGTATAAGTCAGTATGTGATATAGAGAATATGTGTAGAGTGTCTCACCTCAGTGGACTGTATAGCAACCAACTGAGGTGCAACAACATTAGCTGAGAGCATTAAGTAGGTGGGCAGAGTACTATGTAAGTGAGTAATAGATGAGAAATAAATAATGTCTATAATTCAATAGCCTTGGCCAAAGGTGATGATGGCTTGGAGATAAGCAGGTAAGGAATAAGTGGATAAGTAGTGTCAGGATTGATAGTGACAAAGAATTCAGAATCCTCAGAAAGGCCGAGGTTCTGAAGCTGAGAAAGTAAACTTTCAAACTCTGTGAGATGGGGGTTGGGCCTAAGGGCCCTTCTTGTTGACTTGGTGAGATCCCTCACATGTGTGGGCTCCAGTTGAAAAGGTACCAAGTACCTCCCTGGTGTTAAGAGGTTGGAACAAAGGAAGTGATAAAAGGAAGAGGTGCAATATATTTGACCCAGGAGGGATTCCAGTGAGAGGATCTCTGGAAAAAAAGGGAGTGGTTGTAGTGCATTATCTGTGGGAATTCTGCAGTGAATGGATGGATAAAGTATAGCTGGAGCAGCAGAAAGCATTAGAAATACAACCTATGTCACAGTTTGTGACTAATATGTGACCCCACTGAACAGTGTGACACATTTGTAGCTAATCTAATAGACTGCTCCCTGAACAATAAATGTATCTAATGTATTTTGTTGGATGTGAAGCAGCTCCTTGTATTGCAAATGACCCCAGAAGAGTCAGATGTGGCTCACTAAGTCAAGTGAGGTTGGTGAGCTGGCATCTCCCAGCTGTAAGCAGGTGTCTTCAAGCTGCTGGCACAGGTTGGGTACCTCTGCACATTAAACCTCAATGGCAGGTTCCATATCTTCTTTGTCATCCAACTCCACTTTAACCACTGTGCCCCTCTTTTCTGCCATCTCCTGAGACACTGCAGCCACTATATCACTCTGTCACTCTGCTCTGCTGCTCCTCCATCACTCTGCCACTCCAAGGAATGTGCTGTCCAGAGTCAACAGAGGTACTGGAATGGACTTCAGCTTCAACTTATGTGTTGCACCCTTGTCCAAGTTCAGTCTGGTATTTGGCAGAGAAGCAGAGTGACAGAGTGACAGAGGAGTGGCAGAGCAGAGAAGCAGAGCAATTGGTGAGTAGAAGATCAGAGGGTTTGAGTGACAACAAGAAGACTAGCTTCAAGTTGTCAATGGAGAACTTAGACAACAGGACAAGAGGAGTGACTTTAGTTGATATTCCAACTGCAGAATACAGAATACAAGTAGGGTTTATATACTATGGTAACAAGTAAACACAGAGGGCAGCAGAGTACTGCCCTTAATAGACACAGTCTATGGTCCACTCTCCACTTTTTCCATCTGCTATGAATGTTTATCCTTTTTTTTTTGACTTGGTTTGGTGCTGTCATGGGTATACCTGGACTATAAAAGTCTGTACTTAGTCTCTTGAATATCATCTTTTGTCACAATATGCTTGAGGTCAAATGCACATAAGACCTGGACAAAAATGATGCTCTCCAGACTCTGCTCTATGCACTCCAATGCTTCCTTCTTTCCTTGTTATGCTTTATCCATCCACTCACCACAGAACATATGCAGAAAGCACACTACAGCCTGTTCCATTACCTCTAGAGGCTGACAGACTATCCATTCTAGAGCTCTTCTCACACTAAATCCCTCCTGGGTCAATTATATCACCCCCCTTCTTTTTACCTCTTCCTTTGTTCCAACCTATTAACACCTATCACATTCCATGCCATGCAAGCCAACTCCACTTCCCCCAGTGCAATTTTGCTTTTCTGATTTTCTGCTTATCTCTATTACTTACTTCTGCTACTTCAGAGCCTACTCCAGTGCAACTCCACTTTTCTGCTTTTCTGCTTATCCCTATTTACTTCAATTCTGTGCCTTATCCATTCATACTTATACCTTTGACTGACACTTGACATGTCTATAGACTCCATTATGTGACTCATCCCATTCTGACTCATCCTGACTCATTCCCTATCATTCTGACACCTTGATCCACATTCCATTCTACTCCATTACTCTGGTGCCCTCCCTGTTTACTTGTTGCTGTAGTATATAAACCCTACTTGTATTCTGTATTTGGCAGTTTGAATATTGGCTAAAATCACTCCTCCCAACTCTGTCCTCTAAGACTTCTGCCTGATAACTTAAAGCTAGCCTCCTTGTTGTCACTCTGACCCCCTGACTGTTCCTCCCCTGTTGTCCCATTGATCCTCCACTGAACTCCAATCCTCTGCTAAATCCTTGGACTGAACTCAGGCAAGGGTGAAACACATAAGTTGAAGCCAAGTCCATTCCAACAACTCTGTGAACTCCAGACAGACCAGAGGAACTGGACTTAACGGGTATAAGATGTATTGTAACAGTTGGAGTTTAGCTATCTAGTTTTCATCACATTCCAGTGAGCTATTAAAGATATATAGTTGGGTGGAGGTGAGGTGTTTTTGTGCATAAAAAAGTCATGTGGACAAGTTACCTGAAAAGGACAATAATAACTTGGCTCCAAACCTCTTTCAGGCCCACAGAACAACTTCAAGTGCCTGCAAACAACAATAATAGTTCCAAATCATGTCCTGATTGAATTTGTTAAGCAGGGCAAGATTCAGGTTCCTTCCCACCACTGCTGGAGAGGTTGAGTTGGGCTGCTATGGTGTGGTGGACTCAGCAGAATCTGAAGTGGTAGTGTTATTCTCAGAATGAATCACATGCACAATGCAATATTTCATCCCAGCACAACCTTATTTCTCAACCTCTCCAGCAGTGGCTGGAACTTAACAGTTGTAAACATTCACCAGCCACAGTGGCAGCATGCTTCCAGTTCCTGCAGAGCCTAGCAAATATGGCAAAGATTAAGGGAATACATACATATTAACAAATCAAATATATATCAGAAATCCCTTCAGGCAAGAATGGTAGGATTGGAATCTGAAGCCCCTAGTCTCTCTACCATACAACACAAAGCTCAAGAATGCTTGGGGAAGTGAGCATGCCTCTGGCAACTCAAAATAGCAGAAGCATTCCTCAAAGGAGCTCATTGCAGACACATCAATGGGGAAGACATTGTCATTTTGGCTTCCACTGCTATTTTGGCCTTTGGGCATTCAGATAGTTGTCACACCACTCAATCAGCTGAGACAACAGAACATTGACTTGTTTGCATAGGCTGGAATCTGACAAGACCTATAATATGGCAGTGATTGCCCAAACTACTAGGGATTAGCTAGGAGTAGTAAATAGGAAGTAAGTAAACTCACCTCAGCCGCTGCCAAAGAGGGGCAAAGAACAGAACAACTGAGGAATCTGAAGTGAAAACTAAGTATATGTATGTAGCAGAGTGGATGGAGAAGTGCTCACTAATGAGAATGAGGGGAATAGGAACAGGGACAAGGAAATGGAATTAAGTGATGTAAGGAAGTGACAGAGCATCCCTAGAGGCTCCAGAGCAATGACAAGAAAAGGATGATGATATATGATAAGAGTCCATGTGAGTTGCACATGAATTCCAAGCAGACACTGAGACTCTGAGCAATTCTGCCTGGCAGCAGAGCAGAGGCATGAACTCCAACGTTCCAGAAGTGTGGAGTCAGTGTTCCAGTTCTGGAGTTCACTGTATTCTGTCAGTGATTGCCCAGACTACTAATCATTAGCTATGAGTAGTAAATTGGTATGGAATAGGCTCACCTCAGCTTCTGCCTAAGAGGGGTAAAGAATGACTGAGGAATCCAAAGTGAGAAATATGTATATATATATATATATATGTAGCAGAGTAGACAGAGAAGCACTCACTAATAATAATCAGGGGAGGAGGAACAGGAACAAAAAGGAGATGGAATTCAGCAATGTAAGGAAATGATGGTGCATCCCTGGAGGCTTGGGAGTGATGATGAGAAGAGGATTACAAAGTGCAATAACAGTCCATGCAAGTTCTGGATGAATTCTGAGCAGATGTTGGGACTCTGAGAAATTCTGCCTGGCAGCAGAGTGGAGGTACAACCTCCAGGTTTCCAAGACTCTGGAGTTGGTATTCTGGTTCTGGAGTTGACTGTACTTTGTCAGAATCAAGAATATAGCTCTCAATGCTGAGACAGTGACCTGTGTCCTTGCAAGCAGTTGAAGGATTAGAATATTGTGCAATCATTGTCAGCCCAGAACAACTTATGAAGCCTGGAGGTGATTTTGAAAAACTGCTACAGAAACCAGAATTTGTGTTTGATGAAGCACACTGCATAACATCAAGGGGAGAATTCTGACCAGAATATATGGAATTGCAGTGGATTTGATACATCTTACCTTCCCAAGATTGCTTGTCACTGTTAAGATTGTGGTTCCTCTGTGCTGTCCCAGAGTTGTCGGAAGAGTAGAGCAGATGTTGGCTTCAACTTATATGTTGCACCCTTGTCTGAGTTCAGTCCAGTATTTACAGAGGGGCAGGGTGGAGCAATGGTGGAATGGGGTAGTAAAGGGATTCAGATGTTGGAGGGTCAGAGTGACAACAAAAAGGCTGGCTTCAAGTGTTGAGCAAAGGACTTAGATGGACAGAGAAGAGGAGTGATCAAAGTCAATATTCGAACTGAAGAATAAAAAACACAGGAGGGGTTTTTATACTATGGTGAAA